>JAJAGP010002385.1:0-117161 GCA_025084515.1 Ancistrus triradiatus | reverse complement strand
AAATTAAAAATAAATGCTAAATGAATAGGCCAGTTTAGGACTCAAAGGATCTTATTGCACATGTATTACTTTCAAATAGTATATTTAATTTCTGCATTCAAGGCATTGCAACGCCTCCCTTGTTTCTGTTGAGACATTCAGTTTAAATTGTATAAAACCACGTTTTATTCCTTTATTCCGGTCATATTAACACCAGATGCTTTTACTTTCAGTCTATGATGGTCTGCCTGCCTGATCTCCCACAGCCTGACAGGATTAAGCAGTTTGGTGCTGTGAAGAGGGAGCATGAAGGAAGGAGGCGCGATGTTCCCTACAGACCCGGGTTGGGGCCGGACACCCTCGGAGCCGACTCGGACAAAAGGACACAAACGGAGGAGCGGGAGCCCCCTGAGAGGCCCCGCGTGGCTTTCCAGTCTCCAATTCTGGAGTACAGCGCTGCCCTTGGGCATTTGGGTAACACCTCGAGCACTGTAGTTGCCTCTCTTGGTGAAGACTTTCACAAAGGCCTCTCAGGATCCCTCGGAGAAATGGTTGCCTCCAGGTACTTTTTCTTCTTCCAGACAGTTCAAATCTAATGTAAATCTTGTGATTCGTTGTAGTCGGGAGAAGCAGAAATAACCTGTTAAAGACAGCAGTTGTTGATCATATCAACATGATACTGATGTGGATGAATTTGCTGATCAGCTTACAGCTCACTGAAATGATGCCTCATTCCCCCTGAAAGTCAAAGCAATGTTCTCGTGTACATCTGCATGCCTTTGGCATGTAATAGAGCCTGGACAGATTTGTTGGTAGTGCTTGAAAAGATTATAAATAAATAAACTATAGTGATATTTGAAAATGACCGTTCTCTCCAATTAGAATCACACATGGCTTCAATTTTATAATTGGTCATTCAGCCTAATTAAATGCAGAAAAGTCGTCACTCCACTGTTTGACATCATCGTCTGCACCACACTGAACATGGACCAGAGAATGCAAAGGAGAGGGCCGTCTGAGTATTAAGAAGAATAATGAAGACTGTAGCCAACCACACCAGACATGTCTGCAAGAGGGAAATCGACCCCAGATTGAACACAGGGACAGTGCGAATGGTAGACAAAGAGCCAAGTGACATTTCCAAGAGATACAAGTTGAACTGTTATGTCATGGTTCATCAGTGTCTGATTTCAGTATCCACTCCACTGCCGAGTGAAAAACATAAATGAAACAAATAAGATTGGAATTTGCTAAAATGCTTATTGTCAAGAGACAGTGCTTCTGGGAAAAATGACCTTTGGACAGATCAGACAAACATGGAGCTTTTGTGTCATCTCCGGTTTATGTTCATGGACTGCCAAAGATTTGGCCAAAGATTTGCAGGCGTTGAAGAAATGTAGTGAGATTATTAAATCCTTCCCTGATCATTTACTTGAATACTTGCTCATTGTCTCAGTCAGATACTTGAGTAATTGACCAAACTGCTGCTGCTTTGTGTTGTGTGCATGTGTAAACTGATCTATTGTTCTGCACTGTGGTCTCAGAGTTACAGGTATCCCTCCTCCACTGGCACCCACACTGTCCGACGCATACAGCACTCCATATGATGATGCCTACTATTTCTATGGAGCCAGAAATCCCCTGGACCCTAATCTGACCCACTGTGAGTGTTTCTGAGGGTGCAACACTTGGAAACTGTGACAAACATTTAGTAGTCCATGTCTCAGTAAGCCGTTTGATTATTAGGTTTATCATAATGTTATATAATACCTTTCACACAAACCAAAGGTCTCTCTTCATAAATCTCAAAAAACACTTGGTAGACTAATCAGGACGGTCTGTTTTAAACTGGGTGCACACTGAGACAGGAAGCCAGTGTAGCTGACAGAGTATGGGTGTGTGTATGAGCAGATCACTTAGCTTTGGAAAGTGAGTCGCAGTGATTTGAACATGCTGTAAGGGGCATAGTGTTGTATCTGAGAAGCTCGGGAATGCTGTTTTTGTGCACAAAGTTCAAGCCTTTGCTGCATAAGCTTTTGTTGAAACATTTTCTGTGCTTGAAATGTCATCAGCATCTCCAACTGTACTGTTGAGCATTTCACTATACATGTTAAATATGTGGTTTAATTCATTACTAGACTAGTGTATCTGTGACTATTCCTGATATTGCAGAAAGCCATGTAGTAAAATGTGCAGTTGAATTTTTCAAGCTCTTTTTTTAAATCAGAATACAGCAGGAAGTTATGACCAGCCTTTTTTGTGTGCTTTAGACGGAACTCCTGTGGGTGCAGTACAGATGATGGCTAATCTTCCAGATGGAACACGCACATCCTTCTTGAAGCCTCCTGATGGAGTCTTTGCACAGTAGGTGTCCCTGCTCCTGTGTGACAGTAAATATCTAGCTTAACATTATCACAGTACTTTTTCTTCATGATTTTAATCTTTTTGGGACTATGAAAAAAGATTTAATGAGGCTGGCTTAATTAACCCTTGTCTAACGACTGATTTGCTATAGATTTTAACCTAGCCTAATACTAGGACAGTACTATATTGACAGGCACTGGGGTTCTTGTCTGGAGATTCCATAACCCTGTTAGCAGTGAGTGTGGCTCCGATGAGGTCACTGATTAGAAACAAGTAGAACATTTGGTAGGTGCGTACATGTAGCTTGAATGATCCTGTGTCTTGAATAGTGTAGCAGAACACAAACAGAGGTGTGTTTCTCGTCTGTTGTTTACATGTTATTAAGCAAGAAGGATACCAATTTTCTTTACTTCATTGTTGGCATTTTGGGAGGTCCAAGCAAACAAACTGTGTGGCATTTCCCATTTTAGGATGGCACCCGGAGCATCTTGTGAGCGACCCCAACAAAAGGAAAATGTTTCAAGCTACAAGGATGCTCTTAAACAACAGGTACAGTTCATGTGGGATGGCAGAGTTCATTCTGAAACCTTCACTCATGTTCGTAGTGCTGTGGTGTAATGAAAGCTACTGCAGGCGAAGCATGACTGATTTTCTTTGAACGTAGTTAAAAGGTCAGTTAAGTTCATTCCAGCTCAGTCAGTGCTGAGATCCTTAATTTGACTGTTTTGAGCATTATCATGGCAGGACAAAAGAAGCCAACAAGTAAGTGTAGGGACTGCAGAGGCTTGGCAGGAGAGCAAGCAGCATGTCTGTGAGGTAACAAAGATCCAGGGGCATCTTGAGTCTATGTGGGAATCCCCTAATAATATAATTAGCTTTTGGTGTCTGTAGATCGGTAGGTCAAGATAAAGTAAGTAAACTGTTCCTGGTACATGGAGGTGACATTCTTGTTTCCTGACCTAGATTGAAGAGAGAATGGAGCGAAGGAGAAGAGAAAAAGAGGAGCGAGAACGCAGCGATGCAAAACTGGATGCGGAAATGAAGGCTTATGAGCCATGGGGGAGAGGAGGAGCCGGAGCTCCACTCAGGGATGACCAAGGAAATCTCATCAGTATGGCTATGCTCATTATTTTATATGTACAGATACTGTAGTGCCACTCAGGTGGATGGTGCTCTCTGGCATGGCTGGAGCATGGGTTTGGGGTTGGAGGCTGGTTTTGGGGAGGGTGGTTTTGGGGGGGGTCTTATACGGTGGGATGTTTAACAGCTTCACCAGGCCTAATGAGTGACGATTTATAATCCTCCAGCCCCACACATACTTGGTTACTGATAGCATTTATTCCTAACCTTAGGTTAAAGTCTATTTTGTCTGACCACAAAAGAAATCTCTAGGCCATTAGGGTTTGTTTGGTCCTTTACTGGCTGTGGTTCTTACTGGGAAGTGGATATCACATTGTGTTCTTCCTTCCTTGATGCAAAAAATCCGAAATTAAAATTTCATCATATTCATCCATCTTCAGGTGATCTGAAGCGTATGCACAGGAGTAATGAGGAGGCTTATGCGAACCCAGAGTCCAGTAACAACAGAAGATTCATGGCATCAACACACAGAACTGGAGCTACATCAAGAGCAGAGAATAAGGAACCTTCCATAGTTTCAGGTAATACAGGGATGTGTGTGAGAATCTAGTACGATCTAGTCTTCAGCAAACCAATGTACACAAGCTAATATAACAATCAAGCAAATGAAACGAACAACAAACTGCATGGCTGAAGAAATCCACACAGAAGTATAAGATATAAAACCTAACCTAGGTGATGCCTGTGTAGTGTCAAACCGAACAACATGCAGGGGAGGAGCACGGCTCTATTGCCACAGCTTAGCTGTTATTAGTACTTTTAATGTTTTTATAAATGGCATTGTATCGCAGCATTAGTTGAGATTACTTAAAGCTTGATGTAGTTGAAGATGATAATTGTGTGATTTAGGTGTGAACTTGGGCAGTGCTACATTTACAGCATTTAGCAGACGCCCTTATCCAGAGCGACTTACAATTGGTACAGTCTTACAATCCAAGCAGTTGTGGGTTAAGGGTCTTGCTCAAGGACCCAACAGTGGCAGCTTGGCAGAGGTGGGATTTGAACCCTGGACCTTCTGGTCCATAGCCCATTACCTTAACCACTAGGCTACCACAGTCCTACCACAGTGCTAAACTTTTTTTTTATAAAACATCATCAAATACATATGAAGTAATGGAAAATTGTGTAATGAGGCACACTTCTTATCATTGATATAGCACATTTCATACATAACACCGGTTCAGACCTCTAAAAGATGAAGAAAAGTCAGATAGTGGATGCATAAATAATTAAAAGAAAAACAAGAACTTGGAGACATAGCTTTGTAAATAATTTTAAAAATGCACAATATATTGGGGGAAGTGCAGATTGTCAAAGGCATGTAATTAGAATATTTTTACCCATGTAACTGGGTTTTTGAAAGATAAACTGTTTTTTGTTTGTTTTTAAGGGTTCCATCACTAATGGAAAATTTTACATTATTGACCAAAAGTCTCCCAGAAAACATTTGAAAATAGTTTTTGATATTTTTGTTTTTTTTTAAGCTACTGGTGAAGCTGGATTAATTCCTCCTCCAGGTCTTATTTCCTCCTTCACCCAGCCCTCACCACACGCCAGAGGAAAGGTGTTCACCGAGCTCCCTAGTCCCCAACAAATCCGCGAGCAAGAGAAATACAAAGAGAGCCTAAAACAGCAGGTACAGAGCAGTTCACACCACACGTTCAACAAAAGCCTCTGTAATCGTGTGCTAAGAATGATGTGGGCTTTGGAATTCCCAGATCGAGGAGAAGCAGAAGATGGAGGCAGAGAAGAGGGAGAGACTGAGACTAGAGGAGGAGAGGGAGGAGAAGAGGCTGGCAGAGGAGAGAGCGTGCATGCTGAGGCAGTATGAGGAGGAGCAAGAGAAGGAAAAGCGCAAAGAAATGGAGGTGTGCTTCTTACACAAAGATCTGAATGTATTAGCCTGTATATCTTTTTTTTTTTTTAAGCACTAACTTTTTACAATTTAACAATTGTTGTTGATTATGTTGTGACTTGATAGAGATCATTTTAAGCACCTTCAGATAACAGAATGCGCTGGGCATGCATCTAATAAAAGGAGGACAAATAGAGCAGGAAGAACCAGGCCAAGTGTAAAAGTACATTTTTATTGTCACAATTACTTTCACTGGCAGCACAGTGGTGCAAGCTTTTAGCCTCTCCTTCTGTAGAGTTTGCATATTCTCCCTGTGTTCATGTGGGTCTACTCCTGGTACTTCGGTTTCCTCCCGAATTCCAAAGACATGCGTTAATTTGAGTCTCTAAATTAGTTGGTTAAAAATATGATTATTGATTACGTGAATTCAGACCTCTAGGGATAATCCTTCATTAATATTCAAATTTACAACGGAGATTTAGCTATTTAGTACCTTGTACTACTGAATCACCTTCTATTTTAATAACAAAAAGTCAAGTAGTAAAAAAAATACTACTGCAGTTACAATACTGAATGTTGTTTAGAAGATACAAAGTTGTGTGTTCTGTCTTAGGGTATATCACATTGTGACAGCCTTTCTGAATGCTCTTCCTTTACAGCAAAATGCCAAAAACCAGGAGATGATCAGACTAGTAGAGGAGCGACGCAGAGAGGCTGAGAGGAAGAGGAATGAGCAAGAGCTGAAGCAGAGTGAGGCTTTGAGGCAGCAGTATGAGCAGGAGAGGCAAGCGCGGCTCGAGCAGGTCAGTGGAGGATTCGATAAACAACAACATCATAGTGATGCCATATTTTGTTTGCGGTACTGACTGCAAATGGCTTTGAATCTGCAGGACCACAGATCGTCTTCTCCACCCATTCCTACAGTACAGAAAAGACTGGGCCACCAGAATCCCCCCAGACCCCCTACAGTGGAGAGCCAGCACTCTGCTGCAGCTCTTTCTGTGAGTGACCCCACACACTAAATCAGTCTTTCCACTTTAGGCACTATGCTGCGGAAATGTGCGTGTGTGTGTGCGCGTGTCAAGTCAGATTTGTTATTTATTGAGCATTGTCTCAAAGCATCTTTACAATTGTAGATTATGTTCTAATATCTGCGTCCAATCCCAAATTGAACAAGCCTAGGGCGACAATGGTACGGAAACGCAGTGTTATGAGGAAGAAACCTTGGGAGGACCAAGACTCAAAAAGGGACCCAACCTCGTCGGGCGGCGTAGGTGATGAATCTAAGAATGAAACTAATTTATCTAAACTAATAAGCCTTGGAGTGGTTCAAGTAAAATGTAAAATATGCACATCGGCATGAAGTAGTCTGAAATGCAGTCACTCCAGGATAATGAGTTTAAGCAGGAAAGTCCTTGGCAGCACTTCGTCGCAGCCTACCAGAGGAGGGAGATAGTTACTGCCACCTGGTGTGTCCCTGGCATGGTGGAACTGGAGCCGATGAAGAAAACACCATGAGCGAAGCTGAAGCGGATGAACCTCATGTGTGACCGGAACCGGCACATGAACACAGCTCGGACAGAAAACAGATAATGTAATTAGTTATTGATAAAGAGCACAATGGGTGAATCCCATTTCAGGGGCTGCATCCTTTGAAGGACACGGTCTACACGGTCTATGAAGGCGTGTGCTTGGAAGGCTGGGTAGACCGTGGCAAAGGCCAAACCGAAATGAGACGGTCTACTCTGCAATGGATTTCCTGTTTGTGTCACAGAACCACCCGCCCGCACCGTATCACAAAACAGCAATAATTGTTATAACAATTTTGAGTTTAGTTTATATGCTGTTTTTGGTTTTTCAATTATTGGAGGAGACGCTTCACTGCAGTTCACTGGCATTTATTTTCCCTCAAGCAGTTTAATAAAGGTCTCCGTTTGCTCCTTGCTCCCTAAAACAAAACAAAAAATGTTGCACTTTTGCTTTTTAACATTTACCTATTCAAGTTTTTAAATCCTTACATTTAAATAACGTATATTCCTCAAGCCAACCGTTCTGATATCGCCAAGTTCCTCTCAAGATGCGCAATGCACCTCGGGATATGGTAGGTCAAGAAGGATACATCGGTAAAAAAGGAAAGCTTCGGCCTGTGAGTGGACGCCGATCCCGGAGCAGAAGGAGGTCGTGTAAATGGAAAAACTCTGGACGTGTGGGCAGCCGGGGTGACCGGGCGCGAGAAATTCATAGAGGACTCGTCTAATCTGTCCGTGAGAGCGCACGTAGTAAATGCGTTCTAGGAGGAGACAACCAGGATTTTCCTCAGCCAAGCCAACTGTTCTGATATCGCCGACAAGTTCCTCTCATGCGCAATGCACCTCGGGATATGGTAGGTCCAAGAAGGATACAACTCGGATGTATCCTTCGATTTCAGGGAAAAGAAGGACGCATTTGTCGGCCGCATACGAAGGAGCCTTCGGAATGGGACAGCCTAGGCGCCGCCACTATGACGCAATCGGTCTTCAAATGCAGCCTTCGAAGGATGCAGCCCCTGAAATGGGATTTCACCCACAGTCTCTTAACGATCGCTGATGCCACGTGTATGCATGAGACCCCGGCAGCATTAGCTATAGCAGTATAGCTAGAAAGAGGAGAACCGGAATGTAACACAGCCACAAGGGATCCACATGAGACATCGGCAACCCCACCGGAGGCAGAAGACCAGCAACCCAACGTCTTTTGATCACCATCAGATTCTTTGACTATGAACCCCCAGCTCTGCCCCTTAGTCTAAGGCAAGGATGCACAAGTCAAGAGCAAGAGGACCGAAGCCCAGTACAGCCAGACCACCCACCCAACACTCCTGGCTAACGGACAAGGCAGGCAGGCCAGACATGACTCCAGACTCTGACCCCAGTGACCCAAGCCATGCATCCCAGTCTAAATCTAGTCAAAAGCCTGTGTAAAGAAGTATGTCTTTAGCCTAGACTTAAACATTTGGAGAGTGTCTGAGTCTCGAACTAAAGTGGGAAGTTTATTCCATAGTTGGGGGGCCATGTATGAGAGAGCCTTTCCCCCTGCTGTGACTTTTTAATTCTAGGAGCTAAAAGAAGTCCTGCACCCTGCGAACGAAGTAGACGAGTTGGATTGTAAAACTCTAAGAGGTCACTCAGATAATGTGGGGCCAGGCCATGTAGCGCTTTATATGTTATAAGAAGTATTTTGTAATCAATGCGGAATTTAACTGGGGATGATAGAAAAGGAGTGATGTGATTAAAATTTTCCAGTTCGAGTTAGCACTCGAGCAGCTGCATTCTGAACTAATTGAAGTTTATTTAAAGATTTACTGGAGCATCCAGTAACTAAGGCATTACAGTAATCCAACCATGAGGTTACAAACACATGAACCAGTTTCTCTGCATCATTAAAAGAGAGGATATTTCTAAGTTTAGTGGGTATTGGGTAATTGAAAGAAAGCAATTCGAGTGATGTGCGCATCAAAGGAGAGATCTGAATCAAATGTGACACCTAAGTATTTTACAGACGGACTGGGTGATACTGAACAGCCATCTATATTTAGGATAGATGTAACCAACCTGTCTCTCACAGCCTTGGGTCCCACTGATAGAACCTCAGTTTTATCTGAGTTAAGTAAGAGAAAATTCTATTACATCCAGTCTTTTATTTCCTTTACACAGTCCTCAATTTTGTTGATTGTAAGGCTGTCATTAGGTTTGGCTGATATGTACAGCTGTGTATCATCTGCATAGCAGTGGAAAGTAATGCCATGTTTACGAATAACTGAGCCTAGTTGCAGCATGTACAGAAAGAAGAGAGCGGGCCATGCACTGACCCCTGAGGCACACCATACTTCACTTTTGAGAGCTTAGAACATAGATTATTTACTTGAACAAACTGGTACCAGTCAGTCAAGTAGGATTTAAACCAAGAAAGTGCCAATTTATACAGTATTTTCTAGTCTGTTTAGTAAATCATTGTGATCTATAGTGTAAAATGCTGCACTTAAATCTAACAGAACAAGAAAAGAAACATATCCATTATCTGAGGACATAATAAATCATTTAGTACCCTAATTAATGCTGTTTCAGTACTATGATGGGGCCTGAAGCCAGACCATGTTTCATAAATACCATTCCTTTGGAGGTATCTACAGAGCTGCTGATGGACAGCTTTGTGTGTGTGATTATGCAGGCTCGATCAGTGTCCACTCCATGCTCTCCACCTGTTCCTGCACGGAGGAATCAGATCAGAGCTGCAGGTAATTCACATCATCTTCAAACCCAGAAACGGCCACCAAGCCAACCAGTCCCTCATTTAGGACTCAGACATTAATGATAATTGATATGTTGGTGGTAAAAACCAGCTCATGTTGGTTAATGCTGCATGTGTGTGTGTGTTGCAGAGGAACAGCAGGGGGTAATAAGTGAGCTGTCAGTCCTGCGTAGGCACTTAAAAAGTGAGCAGAGGCGGCTTGAAGGTCAGCTATTAGAGTCAAACCGAGAAGATGTGCAAAGTCCCTTTAGAAACAGGTACGTATGAAACGACTGACCACTGATTAAGGTACATTTTGATTATGTACACACACACACACACACACACACACACACACACACACACATTCTGTTTCCTCCCACAATCTAAATACATACTTTAGGCTAACTGATTACATAGTGTGAGTGCTCTACTATAGATTGGTGCCCTGTCTAGGGGTGTCCCCTGTGCTGCCAGCTAGGCACCGGCTTTCCAGCCACCCTGTCCAGGAGTAAGCAGATAATAATGTGCGTGTGTGAGAGAGTCCTGGTCCTGCATTTGTCTCCTCTTACACCTACACACTGTAATCTCCTTTGCAAACCCTTCTTTGGGCTACATGAATTGCATTATTGTGCATCTATTACTTTAATAATTAGGCTTGTATGCCCACAGAGAGCGCCCTCTACTTGACGTTTTTGACATGGCCAGGCTACGATTGCAGGCACCAGCCAGGAAGCCGCCTTCAAACATGAGGCCGGTGAACAGGCATAACATGCAGGACCTCAACCAGCTGAAATGCAGAGGTAGAGTACAGAGGAAGTTTTCACTGTAAAGCAGTAACACCCACTGAGATTCACAAAGCCTTCAAAAGTCATGAGTCCTTTTCAATATTTCATGCTAAACACTTTGATGTTAGATAAAGTGGGATGTAAGGTGTACCCGTACTTGGGTAAGTAAAAACCCATAGGTTTTGTAAGATGAGCAGTAATGTCCTTATCTCGGCTTTGAGGTGAAAGCTTCAAATCTACAGGTATACCATTTGGTACATGAGACCTGATATAAGGCTGCCTGGTTCCTAAACTAACAAATTCAGATTTGGATTTAATCTAAGTGTTAATCTATGAACTTTCCTCCTCTTTAGCTTTTCATGACTGACAGACAACATTTTACTCTTCCTTGATTTAAAGCTAGATTCCCTGAATCTTATCTCTGTCATTGTGAGCTGAACGTGCTCTTTCTGTGTATTGACACTCACACTCTCTCTCTCACTCTCTCTCTCTCTCTCTCTCTCTCTCTCTCTCTCTCTCTCTCTGTGTAGATTATTTTAACCTGTCATCTCCGATGAAGGCTGCTAATCAGGGGGTGAGTGAGAATGATGTGGCGGAACTGACAGTCAGACTGCCCTGGTTAATCGTCTCCCTTTTCTTTGGCCTTTGAGGGGAACTGCCCCCCAAGCACCATTTACTGTCCTAAAATTTGGATTCATGTGTTTATGCCACCAGAGGGAAAGCTGCACTGACGAGGCAGAAAGAAGGTCACTATTACAGGCTGAGAGTGCTTTTATCGGTGAGCTCCTCTAAAATCCAGCGCACACAGCATCAGGTTGAGAGTGAACCTGATCTTCCTGGAAATTATTTTTCATCCGGACATTCTGATTATTGAAATGGACTGCTCACTTGATATTGATATGGTTCAGGTTGAGCTTGAAGCAGTAGTTTGGGCCAAAATTAACTGTACACAGTTTTCTTCACTAAGTCGTGTCTGATTTTATTTTCGGTTTTGTAATGAAGCTGTGAGGCTGAGGTTGTCAGAGACTTGCCTTTAACCTGTTAAGCCCCCTTAAATAGTTTAGTAATTGTGCAGGGGGTTTCTGGCCTTTTTTTGCTATGTAGAAAATCCCATTTTAACTGAATATAGCTCATTACTGGAAATGTTTCAGATAATGAATAATAAGGTAATGAAAGCTATGTATCCATTATTTCTATTAATAACTCCCTACCTTGTTTATAGTGATTTAAACCTTAGTATGGTGTCTTGGAAATGCATTTAATGCTACAGCTTAATATTGTGGTGTGAGAGAATGGGATTGGAAGGTGCATTTGTGGTCTTTTGGTTTGGACAAGTCTGTGCTTACCTGTAGTTATCCCAAGAAAGTATAGATGTTTGTTTAGATGCAAGTGGATTGTACCTAATGATTTGCATATCTGTCATGTAATTGTTGTTTAGAAGCTCTCAGGTTTTACCTCATCTGGTGTCAGGATATATCCATTGGTCAGTGGGTACTATGAGACAGATTCCTCTAATGATTGGTTGAATAAATACTCTTGAGTGCTTGTGTTTTTTGTGAGTAGTGTCTGAGTAACTTTTTTTTTTTTTTTTCTTTCCTCTTAACGTTCAGATCCTAATGGTTATTCCTTCCTGCTGACGCCGCAGCCTGAGCGAATCTCTGCTAGAGAGAGAAGACGGCGAGCGAAGAGGCCAGACTTTGATGATGTAAGACGTTCTCATTTAAATAGAAAGACATGATGAGCTCGTGAGTCTGTTTGATTGTTCTTTAGGAGGAAGCTGAGGGATGTGTTGAGTAACAGTGCTGTGGATTTCCTGCATTTAGGGTGGGGAGACCCCTGGCAGAGAGAGGACCAGACAGTTTCTTGGCTCAGCTAGCAGCTTCCACCTGGACAGAGTCCAAGAACAGAACCAGTGTAGAATGAAAGCATTGAATGACATGAGTGAGCATGACTGGAGAGCAGGTGATGGCTTTGTTTTTATCTTACAGACTTGTTCTGTTACACTCAACCTTCTACCATGACTCAATTTTAGCATAACATTTTCTGTACTGTTATAGCTTCCAGAAAATCAGGAGACTAAGTAGCTGACTGGAGCGTCTCTTGGTGGTGCTATTTTCCAATTTGTGTACAATCTCCCTTTAGTTTTGTTTCCCATCACGATACTGTTGCCTATTCTCAACATAAGTAACTATTCATTCATTGTCTTATCCGCTTATCCTAGTCAGGGTCGTCTGAGAGCCGGGGCCTAGTCAGCACCACAGTGCGCAAGGCAGGAACAACCCTAGACAGGGGGACAATCCATTGTAGGGCACATTAAGGGGCACTTTGGAAACACCAATTAGCCTATCACACGTATTTGGAATGTAGGAGGAAACCGGAGTACCCAGAGAAAAGAAGAACATGCAAACTTCACACAGGCGGAACACAGGGTTGGGAGCGAACCGGAGATCTCGGAGCTGTGAGGTGACAGCAATACTTTAAAAAAAAAAAAAACACTCCCACAAAGGATACTGTATATTATACCGCAGTTAGTTCTGACCCCACAAGCTGATTGGCTGAGAGACGTTTTTCCCATGACATCATTGACGATAATGGCACTCTTACTGACGCTCTATAAGCATTACTCCGCGGCATACACACGTAACCTAGCAACGATGCCCGCCCTAAAAAGCAGCCAAGTTGTAATGACACAAGTAAAACGTTGCTGAAATGAAAGCTATAATTGGAGTATAAAATCTATTGGTTTTGAAAACGATGTAAATGTGGAAGATGAAGCTATTAATGACCAACCTGAGCCAAAGGTTTATCACCATTAGGGATTGGAAGCGCTGGAAAAGCGAAACGCAGTCAGTCCTTTAAATCAAACATCCTGGGCTCTTAATGGATTCACAGCTCGACTGAAGAGCAGCGACACTGAAGATCAGTTTTAGTCCCATCAACAAAAATGAACTGAACCAGTTTCATCACTCACAAAAACTGCACATTTTTTACATATATATAAAAAAATGTATAATATACATAGTTTAACAGAGGTCTTCAGTAGGGCTTTACATTCCTGCTCGAGAGGAGCCATATATTGATTTGAGGACCAAAATCAATTGATTAATGAAATGGAGTCAGATGTAGCTCCTGTTTAATTGACTGAAACTTGCAGCCCTACTGTGCTGTGTATTAGAGACATGTACATGGAAAAAGGAATACATAAACCTTGAATAAAATTCTTGAATATGTGCTTTGCTTAGGACATGACCATAACAATCTTTGAAGGCAAATCAGTAGCATCTCTCTAAAGACAGCACAAGTCCATTCCCTAAGCAGACTGACTGCAGACATATTATGGTGATTTAACCACAACAACTGAATTAATTTAACACAACAGCTCCATTAATGTCGTTATAATGATAGATAACTGTGACATTAGAAGCAATTCAAGATGGTAAGTGGGCTAACTGATAATTATATAAGAAAAAATACATCCTCTGTTGTAAATTCTTACTCATGGATCTTCCTAACTGAATTTGGATCTTGATGATATTGTTTGTCATTATAATTCTTCACAGGATATCTGTCTAATTAGCCGAACAATGTCATTATCATCTGAAGCTTAGTCTCTCATTTCTTTAAAGATTCAGGGAAACTAATTAGACCTGTATTGTTCTGCTTTGCACAGGTGAAATCTCCACTGATGAGGAGGACCTTTGGCAGCACTCTCCATCTCCGTGCCCCGCTCGCCGCATTTCTACGACGACAGTTGCCACAGAGCCCTGGCTACGACCTGGCACCACAGAGACTCTTAAGAAGCTGATGGCAGGTCGGAGGCCACCCAGTCACGACGAATGGCCCGGACCATCCACTTACCACGGCTAAATGCTGCAGCGCATGTTCAGTCTTGGTTCCAACCAAAGTCGTGTTCATAGTTTTAGACTTGTTTTGTCTGCTTTCTTGTTTTTCTTGTATTAAGTGTCATGACTTAAGTGTAAGGAAATGCTTTTAAATAAAGTGAGCTGAGGACTCAGGGTTTTACAGGGACATAGAGCAGATGAATCTAAAAGGCTGAATAAAAGGCTAAATAGTTTTGAAGGTGTGGTTGTGTATGTGAACAAAGATGGTGGACAGCTGTGTTCAGCGTGTGATTTCATATAGACAGCTGAAAGTCCGTATGCAGGTAGTCATAATAGTATTAAATCTTTTGAGTTGGTGTTTTGGACTGTGTATTAAGAATTGGGTCCACTGGGGTACTTCTGCGTTAAGGAGCCCGGGATGTTTGATTTAAAGGACTTGTTTCATTTCGTTTTTCCAGCTCTTCCAAATCCTAAAGGTGATAAACCTTTGGCTCAGGTGGGTCATTAATTGTTTCTTTCTTAAAGATTTTTAAAAAGCTACTGTGTTTTCTCCTCCCAATTGTGAGTGAAGAGTTATTACAGTTTAAATTAACACTAATTATGCCACCTATGAGGCTTTGTGCTAACTTTTCTGAAGTTATAAGCAATATTTTCCTCTTTTTTGATAAAGATCTGATTGATCAGAGTATTAAGTTTAAGAGAATATCTGTACAAGAGGCCAAGTTAAAGGTCATTGCGTTATTTAAATTACAATATTAAGTTAAAACCCGTTTTAAAACGTACCGGTAGTTGTGTTATATTTTAAAGGAGAAACCTATTTTTTATCCTTTGTTGCCCTCTTTTGGCCGTTTCCAAGTTTGCACTTCTGTTAAGTTTGACTGAGTAAAGTCTAAGGACCTCATTCATGAAACCTTCATTAAAAAAAAAAAACGAAATTACGACTAAGTTACGCGTAAATGGACAACTCTCCGCCATATTCATGAATGCCGCCTAGACACGAGATTCATTAGTATAGCGTTCGTATATTAACGAATTCCAATCGTTCGTAAATTTGTCGTGTGTGCACGTTCCTTTTATAATTAGCTTACAATTACCATAATCCACGCCCACCAACAAAACATGACCACCGTATAATAAAGGCTTTAGATTGAGGAACACAGCAAAATTCCTCCAAAATGTCTCAGAAAAAGCAAAAGAAAACTGTTCTGATGCGGAAATCAATGTTTTATGGAACAAAGCGCATTCAAGTCAGCATTTGTTTTTATTTTTGAGAGTCCATAGTGGTGTTGCAGGTAATATAGAAAGCAGCTTGACACCAAAGTCCATGTAGGCCAGTGTCTCTGAATCCTGGTCCTGGCGCCCCACCTCTCTGCACAATTTAGTGCTTCTCCTGTTTAAACACACCCACTTTAACTCAATAACGGGCTCATTAATGAGCAGAGTAGTTGGATTAGGTGTGTTGGGAGCAGGGAAACACTAAAACATGCAGAGCGGTGTGGCGCCAGGACCAGGATTGAGAAACACTTACCTAACGCATCATATGAGTAGTGTTTTATGTTAAGTAAAACATGTAGGATATGCTACACAAGGAAAGTAAAAATGGTATTTAAATGTTCCAAACATCATACCTTGAAGATGAATATATATTGTTACTATAAATAGCTATATATAACATTTTAATTATATTTAAGCCAGCAGTATCTTACATTAGTGCATTCTTTCTCCCGTGCCGTTTAGGCTTATTGGAGGTTTCTCTGAAAAACAGGTTGTATCGTGTGTAGATCTTAGTCGTATGTACTACCATTTTGGGGCTACGAGTATTTTCTTGAATTCGAACATTTACAAAAAAGGTGTTTTACGAACGACTTGCGCGCAAATTCGCTCTGCTCACGTTTCATGAATGAGGCCCATAGACTTTACTCAACCTTAAGAGAAGAGCAATCTTGGAAACGGCCACAAGAGGGCAGCAAAGGATTAAAAATCGGGTTCTTCTTTTAAATATAATGCAGTTAGGTTTTAAAACTGGTTTTAAATTAATATTGCAATTTAAATTACGCAATCACCTATGACTTGGTCCATAATACAAATATTATGTTAAACTTAATACTCTGACCAATCAGATCTGTACCAAAAAAATGATGATTAGAACTTTTCAGAACAAAATGTGAGCACAAAGCCTCATGGGTAGTATAATTATTGTTACGTTAAACTGTAATAACTCTTCACTCACAATAGGGAGGAGAAAATGTTTTATCTCTAACAGCTCTAAATCTAGATTTTTGACCAGACTGATCATAGTCACATGAACTAGTGTCACTCTGATGGGGAAGCCGAGGCTCATTAGGCAGCTGGATCGGCTATCTACTCAAAAAATGAGGGATTTTGTGGTTGGCCAGCTGGCCTAAACAAAACCTTAACTGCTGTTACTACATCTCAACTCAAAAATAGAATAACATGTTCCATTAGACTTCAACTTAAGAATACATACTTACCTTACACTACATGAGTCTCCTCAGTTCCTGGATGGATGCCTCTATCTCATCCCTGGACCTGAAAAATAAACAAATACAGGTTAAAGAAATTTTTTTATTAAGAAGTTGTAAGGGGTTGGGCTGCCCTTTGTCCTTGTGGACGATAGAGGGCAGCATTGACTCCCTTAAGTGTTCCTACGCCACGTTAAACAGGCGTTTGTGGGCCACAAAACGCTGTAAGGGCGTAGGAACACTTAAGGGAGTCAATGCTGCCCTCTATCGTCCACAAGGACAAAGGGCAGCCCAACCCCTTACAGAAGTAGAATGGAAACTGTGCAGTCATCCCGATCCAGTAAGCCTGTGCATTTACAAAGGACACATAGTCACCCATAAACCTTTAATAAAGTTTTTAAGTCCCCTAACCCTAACCATAACCCTGTATAGTCCTCAGAAACCTTTAATAAAGTTTTCAAGTCCCCTAACTCTAACCCTAGATTCATTTATTATAAAACCCCACTCAGTACTCCAGTAAGATTAGTCCCCTTTTAATCACATTAATCACTACATACAGAACTGGATTCTGGAATATGTTATGTGGAGGGGACACAGCAGCACTGCACCTTATTTACATACCCTGCAAATGACACCAGTTATTAGGAATATTGAGACTTTTGTTTAATATTCTGCCTA
This sequence comes from Ancistrus triradiatus, assembly GCA_025084515.1. Taxonomy (NCBI): domain Eukaryota; kingdom Metazoa; phylum Chordata; class Actinopteri; order Siluriformes; family Loricariidae; genus Ancistrus; species Ancistrus triradiatus. The sequence continues at coordinate 99,766 of JAJAGP010002385.1, read as the reverse complement.
TTCCTGATAACCACATTCTGTACATAAAATGAATAGCAGTAATTTCCATGCTATAATGCTCAATCTGGATACAGTTTGGATGGTGGATGTCATGTAAAGGTGCAGCTTTCCAGAGGTGTCCATACCAGATCACAAAAAGATGTGCAAGAAAGCAAACCACATTACAGGTAGAGAAAGGTGATACGATAAATATTTCATGTTCCTCTATGTGCCCTCAGCCTCACTTGTAATATTGATGCGGTCCAAGGTTCTTAAAGGCTGTGTTGAGCTCTAGTACATTCACACATGCACACACAGCTACACATATTTTTGGCCACACAAAATATAACCCACAAGACTGTTGACTTCAATGACAATACTATCCATATTGATTTCAATTTGTTCCAACCCCAAATAATAAAATCTTATGTTTTAAAGGATGAAAACCAAGTGAAAGGTCTTTGCAAATGCAGTTCCTATGAAGGGCACTGCCACTTTATCGAGGCCTGACTTCCAAGTTCTTTTCCATAAACCTTCACCATTTCTTCTTCCTTAGATCCCCCAGACATTGGTGCTGATCTAAAAAAAAACAGCACTGGCCTCAGTATATTATTGGTGCACTTAAACACTGCGTACTTGTAGTCACCTAAGGAATAAGCAGAGAGCAAAGATTAAAGCAGCTAATCTAGAACACTGCATTGTTTATTGTTTCTGTATACAGTCATATTTTTTATATTGAAAGTATTTCATTATTACACCATCACAGTCCATCAACTGACCAGACACAAACTGACCAGAGTATCTCATCATCTTTTTCCTTTAATCACCATTCTCACATGTTTATGGACTCTAAAATGAGGACTACAGTATGGCCTTCCATTGCTGTGTCCCATTTCAGAAGCTGCTTTTGAAGACCGATTGTGTTATAGAGGTGCTACTAGGCTGTCCCAATTGGAAGGCTTCTTCGTATGCGGCTGAGAAATGAGCCCTTCTTTCCATGGTAACAAAGGATCCAACGGGTGGATCCTTCACCAGTCAGCATATCCCGAGGTTTATTGCGTGCTGGGATGCAAACTGGAAATCTGCCCTAGAGCAGACCGTCTTATTTTGGTTCTGCCTTCATCGCAGTCTAGGCAGCCTTTGAAGGACATGCCTTCATAGAGCGCACAGACCACGTCCTAGGAAGTATGCAGCCTCATGTTTTGAGACGCAGCTCATGTCTTTGGTCTGAGCCAGGTTATTGTGCAGAAGGTGTGTCAGAGAAGCTCTACACATGCCTAGCTAGTTTCTCTGCTGCATGATTGTTTTCAACTTTCTAATGTTCATCACACCACACGTTTGTGTGGTTTGCTCATTTTTGCACTATTTAGAGCTAGTGATAAACTTGTAGCAAACTTATAGCAATAACGGAAAATTTGCCATTAGCTGTAATTACATTTACCAGTGGCAAATTTACCAACATTACAGAAAAATATACGTAAAAATCCACCACAAGTTTCAACACAAGGTATTCCAGAACTTGCATGCAATTATATATTGTACAACCTTACTTTACACATATAGAAGCTATGCCAGAAGTAAGACCCAATATCATTATGAAGGAGGTTCTATGTGCTGAATCCCCCATTCCATAAAAGCCAGACTTTTGTTGTCTTTGTCTGATTAAAATGCTATGAAAAGTGACATGCTAGTTGAGACGTGCAGAACTTTAAGATCCTAAATAGATTAACAACAATAATCCCATACACATTTACTTATAAGCTTATAAGCAGAGAAGTTTCATACATGCAATCACTGCAAATGTCTTTTCCCTTGGCATAGCGCTAACACCACCTTTCATACACCATGCCAACAACCTGCTTTTACAGAGGTGGTTACACCCCATGCTGAACAGCTAATGAAGTGTATGTAATTAGCAACTTCTGGCTGCACAACACCTCGTTAAATTCTATGCAAACACCAAAGCTGTAATTGTTTCTTTTTCCACACATTTGTCAGTATATTGGAAATTTTATTAAATAAATAATTCCATGCAAACATAGGGCCTGGCAAGATCTAAAAGGTGTTGTTTCTTGAGATGTAAAATAAAGAGGTTGTGTACGCAAAAACTAGATACCTGCTTACCAGTGTCATGTAATATCAGGCAAGCTGTGTTTCTGGTACATTACTGGATGTAGTAAAGCAGGGCTGACGTTGTAAAATCAACAACCAAAATATAAGTGCGACTCATAAAATGGCCAAGATATGCAGGTACAAGCTAATACAATAAATGTATATAACAAATACAATACTTAATTTATGTTTTAACATAAACCTGGGTCACTTGGTTGTTAAGATTTTAGCTCCTTTGAAGATGAGAGAGGAAAAGGATAGTCTTGTTGCTGGATACAATTACTTTTGGGAGAGATTGCCTTTGGGACAGAATGTGTTCTGAACGTGATGGGGATGAAAGCCGAATGGAAATAATGTCTCAAATGCCCTGCCAGCAACACAGTATGATATATTCAGTGATAAACTGAAAGCTGATAAAGACAGAATCTAGAACAGAAAGCTTGGATCAAAATGATATTTCCTCTGCCCTAATTGTAAGTTGAATAAAAATGAATAACGTTGCCATTAAAGACACATTTATGCCTGCACCCTGTGTTCAGAGGACCCTGGCACCCCGTCCTTCAAAATGCATCTCTCACATGAGTAAAAAACATAATCCATTCTTTCTGTGTTTTTTTTTTTCTTTTCATTTTTTTAGGATGCCCCAACACATTCCTAACTAACCAACTACCTACAACTTCCTTTGCTAATCTTGGCTTTTGTCAATTCTTCCTCCTAGCAACAAATCACAATACCTGGACTAACATATCTCATTCTGTTCTCTATATAGTTCTGCACACACTGATCACGATACTGTCATATCATGGATACAGAGGTGCTTTTTGTTGTGCTTTTTTTTTATTGTCAAGGCATACTGCTTTGAGTTTTCTATTCGAACGATCTGACATCTTACCCTGTATATAACTTTGGTCTCCTTTTACAGTGGTGCTGGAAAGTTTGTGAACCCTTTAAAATGTTCTATATTTCTGCATAAATATGACCTAAAATATCATCAGGTTTTCAGACAAGTCCTAAAAGTAGATAAAGAGAACCCAGTTAAACAAATGAGACAAAAATATTATACTTGGTCATTTATTTAATGAGGAAAATGATCCAATATTACATATTAGTGAGTAGCAAAAGTATGTGAACCTTTGCTTTCAGTATCTGGTGTCTACTCCCAGCGTGCAGCAATAACTGCAACTAAACACTTCCTGTAACTGTTGATCAGTCCTTGGAGGAATTTTAGCCCATTCCTCTGTACAGAACAGCTTCAACTCTGGGATGTTGGTGGGTTTCCTAACATTAACTGCTCACTTCAGGTCCTTCCACAACATTTTGATTGGATTAAGGTCAGGACTTTGACTTGGCCATTCCAAAACATTAACTGTATTCTTTAGTAGAACGACGAGTGTGCTTAGGGTCGTTGTCTTGCTGCATGACCCACCTTCTCTTGAGATTCAGTTCATGGACAGATGTCCTGACATTTTCCTTTAGAATTCTCTGATATAATTCAGAGTTCATTGTTCCATCAATGATGGCAAGCCGTCCCGGCCCAGATGCAGCAAAACAGGCCCAAACCATTGTTCCCTCATTATGCAAGCCGTCCGGCCCAGATGCAGCAAAAACAGGCCCCAAACCATGATATTTCCATCTCCATGTTTCACAGATGGGATAAGGTTCTTATGCTGGAATGCAAGTGTGTTTTCCTTTTTCCAAAACATAACACTTTCCTTTTAAACCAAAAGTTTCTATTTGGGGTCTCATCCATCTACAAAACATTCTTCCAATAGCCTTCTGGCTTGTCCACGTGATCTTTAGCAAACTGCAGATGAGCAGCAATGGTCTTTTTGGAGAGGCAGTGGCTTTCTCATTGCAAGCCTGACATGTGTGGGAAAATTTGTTGGAAACACACGTCTTTGTTACCGCATTACATCTATATTACACATTTATCTTGTAGCATGTACAGTGGTGTGTGTGAAAAAAGCGTTTTGCCTCCTAACCCTAATTAACTGGGTTGGGCCACCTTTAGCAAGCAACAACTGCAACCAAGCATTTGCGATAACTTGGGAATGAGTCTTTTTACAGCGTTGTGGAGGAATTTTGGCCACTCATCTTTGCAGAATTGTTGTTTAATTCAGCCACATTGGAGGGTTTTCAAGCATGAACGGGCCTTTTTGAGATCATGCCACAGCATCTCAATAGAATTCAGATCAGGTCTTTGACTAGGCCACGAGAAAGTCTTCATTTTGGTTTTCTTCAGCCCTTCAGAGGTGGGACTTGCTGGGGTGTGTTTTGAAATCATTGTCCTGCTGCAGAACCCAAGCTAATTTCAGCTTGAGGCCACGAACAGATGGACGGATATTATCCTTCAGATTTTTTTGGCAGACAGCAGAATTCCATAATTCCATTTATCACAGCAAGTCTTCCAGGTCCTGAAGCAGCTAAACAGCCCCAGACCATCACACTACCCACCACCATATTTTACTGTTGGTATAAAGTTATTTTTCTGAAATGCTGTGTTTACTTTTACGCCAGACGCCAGATGTAATGGGACACACCTTCCAAAGAGTTCAACTTTTGTCTCGTCAGTCCACGAATGTTTTCCCAAAAGTCTTGGGGATCATCAAGATGTTTGTTATGGAAAAAAATTGAGACGAACTTTAATGTTCTTTTTTGCTCAGCAGTGGTTTTGTCTTGGAACTCTGCTGCCATGCAGGCCATTTTTGTCCAGTCTCTTTCTTATGCTGGAGGCATGAACACTGACCTTAACTGAGGCAAGTGAGACCTGCAGTTCTTTGGATGTTGTTGTGTGGTCTTTTGTGACCTCTTGGATGAGTCGTCGCTGTGCTCTTGCGGTGACTTTGGTCGGCCGGCCACTCCAGGGAAGGTTTATCAGTGTTCCATGTCTTTGCCATTTGTGGATAATGGCTCTCACTGTGGTTCGCTGGAGTCCCAAAGCTTTAGAAATGGCTTTATAACCCTTTCCAGATGGATAGATCTCAATTACTTTCTTTCTCGATTGTTCCTGAATTTCTTTGGGTCTCAGCATGATGTGTAGCTTTTAAGGATCTTTTGGTGTACTCCACCTTGTCAAACAGGTCCTATTTAAGTGATGTCCTGATTGAGAACAGGTGTGGCAATAATCAGGATTAGGTGTGGCTAGAGACAGTGAACTCAGGTGTGATAAACCATAGTTATGTTTTCACAAGGAGGGGTGGGCGATCACTATTTTCACACAGGGCCATGTAGGTTTGGATTTTTTTTCTTCCTTAATAATAAACACCTTCATTTAAAAACTGCATTTTGTGTTTACTTGTGTTGTCTTTGACTAATATTTAAAATGGTTTGATGTTCCAAAACACTTAAGTGTGACAAACATGCAAAAAAATAGGACATCCGAAAGGGGGCAAACACTTCACTACATTTGTATTTCTCAATGTGGTCATGTCACTCGTTCAGACTAAGTCTCTTTGAGGAGGTTGTGGATGCTTCTCACCCAGAGCTTGGGAAAGATACAGAATGCTCTTGGCTGTGGAAGTGTTTTCGTCCAAGCACCTGTGATGTGGTCCCACCCAGTTGCTGTCCATCAAAAGACGGTTCCAAGCTCGGGTGTGAGAACAACCACAATTTTATAATTTCTCATCTGAATAATGTTTTACTATATGTTGTTCCCTAAGTATAGTTCTTCTCTGACACGTTGTCACGTATTGACCCCTTTGCATTATACTTCATTCTGTGTTAAATTCATGTTGGAAGGCTGTGAGCTAGTGAGATGTTTTGACTAGCTACTTGAGATGTGCTCTGATTGTTTCCATGAGAAATTGAAAACAGTTTAGTGTGTCAGCCTTACCAAGGGTGCTTATCACTCTTGCACCTGTGGATTCATAGTGAACATGATCAACAATCCTCACCAAGGCTGTGAGAATGCCCAGATCCAAAATTTGTATTCATATGTGTGTGTAATGGCTTTGTACATGGGGATGTTATGAACTTTAGTAAATTGTACAGAGACGCACACACTTAAGCCACCAGACGTTCAAAAGAGAACAAACACACTGATCATTTAATGAATTATAGTCATATCACATTTAAACAGGTATGTGCAGTGGGGCAAAAAAGTATTTAGTCAGCCACTGATTGTGCAAGTTCTCCTACTTAGAAAGATGAGAGAGGTCTGTGATTTTCATCATAGGTACACTTCAACTATGAGAGACAAAATGAGAAAAAAAAAATCAGGAAAATCACATTGTAGGATTTTTTAAGAATTTAATTGTAAATAATGATGGAAAATAAAGTATTTGGTCAATAATAAAAGTTCAACTCAATACTTTGTGACATAACCTTTGTTGGCAATGACAGAGGTCAAACGTTTCCTGTAAGTCTTCACCAGGTTTGCACACACTGTAAGCTGGTATTTTCGGCCCATTCCTCCATGCAGATCTCCTCTAGAAGCAGTGATGTTTTGGGGCAAACACGGAACTTTCACTTTCAAAAACTCCCTCTACACATTTTCTATGGGGTTGAGGGTCTGGAGACCCTGGCAAGGCCACTCCCAGGACCTTGAAATGCTTTTCACGGAGCCACTTTTTCGTTGCCCGTTGTGGTGTTTTGAGATCATTGTCATGCTGGAAGACCCAGCCACGTTCCATCTTCAATGCTCTCCCTGATGGAAGGAGGTTTTGGCTTAAAATCTCACGATTCATGGCCCCGTTCATTCTTCACTTAAACACGGATCAGTTTGTTTGTCCTGTCCCCTTTGCAGAAAAAACAGCCAAAAAAAAAAAAGCAATGATGTTTTCCCCACCCTCATGCTCACAGTAGGTATGGTGTTTCTTGTGATGCACCTCAGCATTCTTCTTCCTCCAAACATGACGAGTTGAGCTTTTTACCAAAAGGTTCTATTTTGGTTTCATCTGACCAACCACATGATATTCTCCAAATCCTCTTCTGGATCATCCATGTACTGGTTTAAGCAGGGGGGGACACGCCTGGCACTGCAGGATCTGAGTCCCTCTCGGCGTAGTGTGTTACTGATGGTAGCCTTTGTTATTTTGGCCCCAGCTCTCTGCAGGTCATTCATCAGGTCCCTCCATGTAGTTTCTGGGATTTTGCTCACCATTCTTATGATCATTTGGACCCCATGGAATGAGATCTTGCGTGGGGTCCAGATCAAGGGAGACTACCCCCCAACCCCCCAATGGTCTTGTATGTCCTTTCCATTTTCTTACAATTGCTCCCACAGTTGATTTATTCACACCCAACCTGCTTTGTCTATTGTAGATTCACTCTTCCCAGTCTGGTGCAGGTTCTACAATTTTCTTCCTGGTGTCCTTTGACAGCTCTTTGGTCCTTGGCCAAAGTGAGTTGAGTTTGGAGGCAGTCTGACTGTTTGAGGCTGTGGACAGGTGTCTTTTATACAGATAACGAGGTTCAAACAGGTGCCATTAATACAGGTAACGAGTGGGAGGACCAGAAGAGCTTAAAGAAGTTACAGGTCTGTGAGAGCCAGAAATCTTGCCTGTTTGTGGGTGACCAAATACTTTATTTTTCCACCATGATTTACAATTAAATTCTTTTAAAAAATCCTAAAATGTGATTTTTGTCTCTCATAGTTGAAGTGTACCTATGATGAAATTACAGACCTCTCTCATCTTTCTAAGTAAGAGAACTTGCACAATCAGATCGTGGCTGACTAAATACTTTTTTGCCCCAAGTGTAAGTGAGTGAAAACTGGGGTAATGTGTATCTTCGTAGTTTCACCCTTAATAACTTAGGACACGCGTGGAAAACATGGTGATGAGTCCAACTTTATTAATAGTTAAAGTATTGTCAGCAGGACATGCATTCAGACACAAACAGACCTTGTTGAGTCTGGGTTATTTCACATGTTCATGTGTAGTTTAGTTTAATTAGTGTCTGGTACTTAATCATTTGTAATTTGGTTAATAAGCAAATGGATTCAGAGTGATTTCATTTTAGTTTGCAAGTACATATGGTGAAGAAAGACCTTCTCAAGGTCACAGAGATTGCAGAAGTCCAGAGAAAGAGTAAAAGCATAGTCTGGATTAATATTAATTTCTGTAAGAATTTGGATACAATTTTTACATAAAAGACCCAAAAAGACCCAAGAAACTAAGTAACAAGTACAAACTAAGTTGGGTTATGTGTGTACGTGGAATATATTGTACCTGGAAACATGCTGTGAACTCCAGTGACATGGGTTAATAGAAATATAAAACTGTGTGTGTGTTTGTGTGGTGTGTACATACATACATACATACATACAGAAAACAGGAACATACATATATATATATATATATATATATATATATATATATATATATATGAAAGATTTCTTTAAGATTTATTTAGTATAAAACCACACAATGTATTGATTGTATGATGCATGAAGGTGAGAAGAATGTAGCTTGATCCAGAATGTTTAAACCCTTATATAAAAAAAAAATGTACATGAGACCTGGCACCATGGTTGAAATCTGGGCAAGAGGGAAAGCTGTTCAAACCAAAAGATAAGGGTGTCATAGGCCCAGATGCACCTTAAAAATGTATATAAAGACTTTGGAAACTGTTGATTTTTGACATTACCAAATTTGTTTTTTAGTGTGCATTTGTCTTTTGTTGTGCTGGCTCGAGCTAATACAATAAAAATATTGTTTGTTGCTTCACCGAAAACCTCTGATTCGTCCTGAGTGATTTGAATAGAGTAAGTTGAAAAGTCGAGGGTTCTGTCGGTTACGGCACATGCACACCATTGTTTGTCAGGGTTTTCTGATGGTTTGTTGGTCGATCACTCCGGGGAGGGTAACAATGGTCTTGAATTTCTTCCCATTTGTACACAATCTGTTGACTGTGGATTGGTGGAGTCCAAACTCTTTAGAGATGGTTTTGTAGCCTTTTCCAGCCTGATGAGCATCAACAACTCTTTCTGGAGTCCTCAGAAATCTACTTTGTTCGTGCCATGATACACTTCCACAAACATGTTGTGAAGAGCAGACTTTGATAGACCCCTGTTCTTTAAATAAAACAGGGTGCCCCCTCACACCTGATTGTCATCCCATTTGTTGGAAACGTCTGACTCTAATTTCACCTTCAAATTAACTGCTAATCCTAGAAGTTCACATACTTTTGCCACTCACTAATATGTAATATTGGATCATTTTCCTCAATAAATAAATGACCAAGTATAATATTTTTTGTCTCATTTGTTGAACTGGGTTCTCCTTATCTACTTTTAGGACTTGATCAAAATCTGATGATGTTTTAGGTCATACTTATGCAGAAATATAGAAAATTCTAAAAAGCTCACAAACTTTCACGCACCACTGTATGTATCCTTTTATGCATTTTATAAAATATTTTGGTTACCATGATAATAATCACTGAGCATCTGCACTCAACTCTCAAACCAGTAGATAAAGTGGTCTCATTTATTGTGGTTTTGCTCCTTTAAGTAACCTGAAGTGATTAATGCTTTCAAACAGTTGCTAAATTTCAGTTATATGGTCACATCCAATCAATTCTTTTGACTGCATATGTTCAAAGCAAAAGTGAATTCAGTGCTGAAAAATTGTTTACATAAGGAACAGATGTATTCAGTTGTTAGAGAGAATTTGGAGGAAATAGGAAGTAAGGCAGGTGTCTGTCTGAGTAACAAAGGTTGACAGATGTTGGAACAAACACCTGGGCAATACCACCAGGGACCAGGACACCAACATGCAATGAGACAATTAACTGAACCGGAAAGCATGGAGACACACAGACATACACCCACACACATGCACACGGACCTGCACACACACATGCACACACAAACATGTTGGATGTTGTTCTATGGTGTTTTCTTTCCCTGTCATACAAGCAGAATATGATAGGTAGAAAGAGAGAAAGACAGAGAAACGCACAAAAAACAAACATGACAAAACATTTTCTGTGGCTTTCTGCTCCTTTACACACATACAAGTGAAATTACTCCAATATCTCATAGATAATAATACAGACAGTTTAGAATGCTTATATTCACATTTTCCTCAAATTTAATATATTTTTCATTATAAATATAATGACCCAAAGAAGATTAAGCAGTACTGACTGTCATCAACCTTTCCTCCACAGTCACCTGATCTAAACTCCATCCAGCATTTCCAGCATTTTATCCAGCACTTGAACACAAAGAAAGCTGAGTATTTATTAACATCACAACTTTGAAATATTGTGAAAAAATTCTGGATCATCAAATTTTACAACTTGTGACATCGATGCAGCTTAAGTGTATGTCGTCATCACAGCAAGAGGCAACTTACAAAATACTAATCAGTTTTTACTAAAATCAGCTCTTTACTAAAATTAAGTTGAATGTATGAAAGAAAAATGTGGACAGATTGATTTTCAGTATTTTCACAATAATACACATTTACACCTCAGAGTTACCCGGTTGTATTCCCAGCTTAGAGTCTGTCTGTATGTACACACACCCACACACACACACACACACACACACACACACACACCATGTCATAGACATAGACTCCCTGATGATAACAGCGCTTGACGACAACACAAAGCAAGGTCCCAACAGACTTTATTCCATAACCTCCAGTCCTCTCTATACTCATTACCATCATCATCATAATGGAACATGAGCTCAAGCTGTAATATGGTGCTGACTGTAAACTCTCATTAGAGCAACACTCCAAAGGTTTGGCTTTCTCACCTATCTGAAGGACACCCTCGATACACACACACGAAGCAAACACACTGAAAATGTACATACAATGGGCCAAAAAAGTATTTAGTCAGCCACTGATTGTGCAAGTTCTCCTACTTAGAAAGATGAGAGAGGTCTGTAATTTTCATCATAGTTACTCTTCAACTATGAGAGACAAAATGAGAAAAAAAAAATCTAGGAAACCACATTGTAGGATTTTTAAATAATTTAATTGTAAATCATGGTGGAAAATAAGTATTTGGTCACCCACAAACAAGCAAGATTTCTGGCTCTCACAGACCTGTAACGTTTTATTTAAGAAGCTCTTCTGTCCTCCACTCGTTACCTGTATTAATGGCACCTGTTTGATCTCATTATCTGTATGAAAGACACCTGTCCACAGCCTCAAACAGTCAGACTCCAAACTCAACCTTGGCCAAGACCAAAGAGCTGTGGAAGGACACCAGGAAGAAAATTGTAGACCTGCACCATACTGGGAAGAGTGAATCTACAATAGGCAAGCAGGTTGGTGTGAATAAATCAACTGTGGGAGCAATTGTAAAACATTCAAGACCATTGATAATCTCCCGCGATCTGGGGCTTCCACGCAAGATCTCATCCTCTAGGGTCAAAATGATCATGAGAACGGCTGAGCAAAAATCGTAGAACTACACGAGGGACCTGAAGAATGAACCTGCAGAGAGCTGGACCAAAGTAACAAAGGCCTACCATCAGTAACACACACTACGCCGAGAGGGACTCAGATCCTGCAGGTGGCCAGGCGTGTCCCCCCCTGCTTAAGCCAGTTACATGTCCAGGCCCGTCTGAAGTTTGCCAGAGAGCACATGGATGATCCAGAAGAAGATTAGGAGAATGAATATCAGTGGTCAGTTGAAACCAAATGGACCTTTTTGGTAAAAATTGTGTTTGGAGGAAGAAGAATGGCTTGCATCCAAAGAACACCATACCTACTGTGAAGCATGACAATGATCCAAAACACCACCGCTCGGAGCAATAAAGGAGTGGCTCCACAACAAAAAAAAGCATTTCAAAGGTCCTGGAGTGGCCTAGCCAGTCTCCAAGACCTCAACCCCATAGAAAATTTTGTGGATGGAGTTGAAAGTCCGTTTAGCCCCAAAACATCACTGCTCTACAGGAGATCTGCATGGAGGAATGGGCCAAAATACCAGCTACAGTGTGTGCCAACCTGGTGAAGACTTACAGGAAACGTTTGACCTCTGTTCATTACCAACAAAGGTTATGTTACAAAGTATTGATTTGAAACTTTTGTTATTGACCAAATACTTATTTTCCATCATTGATTTAACAATTAAATTCTTAAAAATCCTAAAATTTTGTTTTTCCTCATTTTGTCTCTCATAGTTGAAGGGTGTACCCATGATGAATGAAAATTTGCAGACCTCTTTCTAAGTAATAGAAACTTGCACAATCAGTGGCTGACTAAGTACTTTTTGCCCATTGTTATCTGACTTCAGCTTCAAAATCAGCCAGAAGTGCACCATAAGCCTTAAAATCATAAACATATATTTTCTGCAGCTAAAATAAGAGTGTGTGATTGGTGAGTGTCAGACAATTATTATAAACAAGGCAACCAGCAAAGGCAGATCAACACTTTCAACCCTGTGCATTTGGCAAGGGACTTGTAACAATAAATAAAGAAAAATCACTTAAACTGGAGCATTGCCAGGCCAAAAAACTTGTATAGTCTCATTGCTGGTGGACCACCTTCAGCTTTGATACAGCGGGCTTCGCTGTGGAATTGTTTTAAACACCTTATACAACATCACAACCATTTATTTCCATCCAGAGTGGCTCTTTTAAAATTTGAGCCCAGTAAGTCTTCCGAATGGAAGCAAGAACTCATTTATGGTATAACCTGGTGATTCAGCTACTCGACTGCTTCATTTTTACTTGCCACACTAACATTGCTGAGCCTCAACCTGACACATTTTAATTCCCGTCCGATTCCAAAGCCATGAGTTGTTTATGCAAATTTTATGTAGAACTTTTCTAACTCTGTAGGGGAATTATAGCGTACTAAAAAAAGTTTTATAGTTTTTATACTAAAAAACATGGCATGCTCCTTGCTTGAGCATAACTCATGGTACAAAGTGAGTTATTGTCATGAGTTTAGGCCTTTATCCACTATACCATCACAATTTTTACTGCTTTATTTTTGTTTGAACCCATTTGTATAGCAGAAGGAGAAGGCACACAAGGAAAAGACGAATGTTTTCAAGGTTACATTTTGAATTTTTGAAATTGGAGGCGTAAATATAAACTATACTGTATTATACCCTGATATCCTTGTCTCCTCTGACCTAATCTAGGGGTAATGTGTATCAAATGCCTTATGTTCTCTTATCAAACACTGACACTTGCACAGAACATGTATACACACAGGCACACGCTGCTAGTGGAATTATTGGGTTGCTGGGAATTTTAGCACCCCCCCCCTTTGAAGCAAGGAATGATTGGGGGTGGATGAATCAGCATGCTACTTTGCAGCAGAATGTGCTACTGATGAAAGAGGGATGAAAATAATGACCCAGTTGTGCTGTTAGTGCCCAAAATATGGGACATTCTCCCCAAATAAATTCCTGGCTGTAATGTATTTCATATGTAATGGAATTATAAGTACACTTAATACTCGTATTGGAGTCATACATCTAAACATAAAAAACACCTCTGTCATGTTCATATATGCAAAATGCAGGCCATGCAACATTAGAATTATATTCAGACTGGAATTTCACCAGCTGGGACATAAATAATTAAAATTAAATTCTTGAATAGTTTTTAGCTTATAGTATCGTGGTGTGAAGGTACCACATTAAATATATAAACTTCTTCCACATGGGGCATTAAGTTTGCCGCTGTATATAGAGTCAAAACAAGATGTGCTTTATACTGAATTAGTAGAAAAACCTAGGCAGCTTTAATTATTGGAGCAAACATGTACACTATACAGCTAAAGGTTTGTGAACACACACAACAGGGGTATTATTAGTTATGGAGTTTTGGTTTAGGAAGCCGGAGCAGAAGGTGATGAAGTGGACTTGTTGAAGAGATAGAAATCTATGAAAATTATCATATTACGAGGTCAGTGAGGTATCGGTATACAGTGGGGCAAAAAAGTATTTAGTCAGCCACTGATTGTGCAAGTTCTCCTACTTAGAAAGCTGAGAGAGGTCCTGTGATTTTCATCATAGGTTACACTTCAACTATGAGGACAAAATGAGAAAAAAAAAATCCAGGAAATCACATTTTAGGATTTTTAAAGAATTAATTGTAAAATAATGATGGAAAATAAGTATTTTGGTCAATAATAAAGTTCAACTCAGTACTTTGTGACATAACCCTTGTGGCAATGACAGAGGTCAAACGTTTCCTGTAAGTCTCTTCACCAGGTTTGCAACAAACTGTTGTAGCTGGTATTTTGGCCCATTCCTCCATGCAGATCTCCTCTAGAGCAGTGATGTTTTTGGGGCAACTTTTCAACCTCCCTCTACACATTTTCTATGGGGTTGAGGTCTGGAGACTGGCAAGGCCACTCCAGGACCTTGAAAATGCTTTTCACGGAGCCAATTTTTCATTCCCCGTGTGGTGTTTTTGAGATCATTTGTCATGCTGAAGACCCAGCCACGTTCCATCTTCAATGCTCTCACTGACGGGAATAAGGTTTTGGGCTTAAAAATCTACACGATTACATGGTCCTGTTCATTCTTTCCTTAACACGGATCAGTCGTCCCTGTCCCTTAGGCAGCAAAAACAGCCCCAAAGCATGATGTTCTTGGGATGCAACTCAGCATTCTTCTTCTCTCCAAACACGATGAGTTGAATTTTTTCCAAAAGGGGGGTTGGTGGGGGGTGGGGGGGGGGGTGGTGGGGTTGGGGTTTCTATATTGGTTTCATCTGACCACATTATATTCTTCCCATTCCTCTTCTGGATCATCCATATGCTTTTTTTTTTCTTTGGCAAAACCTTCAGACGGGCCTGGACATGTACTGGCTTAAGCAGGGGGAAACGCCTGGCAACTGCCAGGATTCTGAGTCCCCTCTCTCCGTAGTGTGTTTTCTGATGGTAGCCTTTGTTACTTTGGTCCCCAGCTCTCTGCAGGTCATTTATCGGGTCCCCCTCCGTGTAGTTCTGGGATTTTTGGCGCACCATTTTGACCCCCACAGGGATGAGATCTTGTGTGGGCCCCAGATCGAGGAAGATTATCAATGGTCTTGTATGTCTTCCATTTTCTTACAATTGCTCCCACAGTTGATTTATTCACACCAACCTGCTTGCCTATTGTAGATTCACTCTTCCCCAGCCTGCTGCAGGTCTTACAATTTTCTTCTGGTGTCCTTCCACCGCTCTTTGGTCTTGGCCATGGTTGAGTTTGGAGTCTGACTGTTTGAGGCTGTGGACAGGTGTCTTTTATACAGATAACGAGGTCAAACAGGTGCCATTAATGCAGGTAATGAGTGGAGGACAGAAGAGCTTCTTAAAGAAGAAGTTACAGGTCTGTGAGAGTCAGAAATCTTGCTTGTTTGTGGGTGACCAAATACTTATTTTCCACCATGATTTACAGTTAAATTATTAAGAAATCCTACAGTGTGATTTCCTGGATTTTGTTTTTCTCATTTTGTCTCTCATAATTGAAGTGTAGCTATGATAAAAATTACAGACATCTCTCATCTTTCTAAGTAGGAGAACTTGCACAATCAGTGGCTGACTAAATACTTTTTTGCCCCACTGTAACCCATTCTACTTCCTGTTTGTCTGTTTTTCTATGGAGACTCCATAAGCGCATGCTTAGCAAGAAGTGTGGTTGAAATAACATAATTAATTCGAAGGGATCCTACATACGTTTGGCAACATAGTGTCCTATAGTGACCTAGAGGGAGGCTAGCCATATAACTCATTCATTCACTTGCTTATCTGCTTAATCCTGGTAAGGGTCGTGAGAAAGCTGGTGCCCAGTCGGCAGCACAGGTCACAAGGCAGGAAAAACCCTAGACAGGGCGCCACTCCACTGTAGGGTGCATACTCTCACGCACTCATACACACACTAAGACACTATGGCCACTTTAGAAACATCAATTAACCTAACGCAAGTGGAGACAGGGAGAACATACAAACTCCACACAAGCGGATCAGGACGAACCAAGGACGCTGGAGCTATGAGGTGACCATGCCATCCCTGGCCCTATAATTGTTTTTAAAAAGCTACGTTCTTTAAAGATGGGTACATCCATAAACTATACTTCATGGAAGACAAAATTGAAACAAAGAAAGTGAAATTATATATAAAATATATGCATATTAATAAGTTTCCTTAAGACATAAAAAGACACTTTGATCTTTGAATAGAAGCTGTAGGTGGACTTATGTCACTTTTTCAGCTGTCATGAAATTTTTAATGGAATTCATAGTTTTGCTTTGACTTTACTCCACTCATCTATCAACACTTGGAGTTTCTCACACACACACACACACAACCACCTCAGTGGATCAGCAATGGTGCCTTGGGGGAGTACGCTTTTGTGCCTGTGGGGGCTCCTGAATGACGTCCATTAGGGGTCTGGAGTGATCTGTGGGAAATGGCACAAACCACACAGGCGGCATTGTGGGAGAAGGAAAAACCCTACGCCATTTCAACTCCCAAAAAAAGTTTGCCACAGAATCTGTTGCTGGAGGGTGTGTGTGTGTGAGTGTGAGTGTGTGTGTGTGTGTGTGTGTGTGTGTGTGTGTGTGTGTGTGTGTGTGTGTGAGAGAGAGAGCTTAAAGACTGGGGTATTCTAGATTGAGGTGACATCACCCAAGCCGAGGTAATCGTCTAGCCCTCCTGCAGCGTCTGTGCCAACTATACTACCAAGGGAGTGTGGAAAACACAAGCATCTCTCCAAAATTTCTGGAAAAAAAAATAAATAAGTGAATAAATTAACAAGTTAAAAACAAAATAGCAATTCACCACTATAATATAGGAGTTTATTTAATATATTAGTTTATCTTTGAGCAGTGGCTCCAGCCAACCCATGCTTGAATCTTGAAGGGTACAAGAGGTTTGTTTGAATAAATCCTTTAGGTAGAAATGGGATGGTCCAAATCTGATGCAGAACACAGCTAAAGTAGAGAGACATGAGAGAACTTTGGTAAATTGGTAACTAGATGCACTACTTCATTCTGAGTGGGTTGGATTACTTGGAAAGGAAAGGACATTTTTCCCTACCTAAAGTTAATTCTAAATCTAGAACAATGATAGTTTCCAGCGGTCTCACCTGATAGTCACTTATAGACCAAGTCAAGGCTTAATCAGTAACTAGACAACTGACCTTAATTGTTTACATTTTAAAAGCAAATTTCCTTTCAGCCATGCTGCTTTACCTGGCACACACTATGCAGGCAGTATTCCCACCTTCTATCAGTGTTTTCAGGATAGACTCCAGACCACGATATGTGGAGAAGAAAACTGCTACAGCTAACGCAGATTCTATGCTACGGAAGGAATCTTTTGTGCTCGTTGGTGTCTACTTCTTTTCTGTATTCACAGCTTTCTAATCAGATGCAGAATCCGTTCCGTTACCTTAAGTCTCAGATCCGCTCATTAAGTTGGGGCCCCTTTGTTCAAGCACAACACTGTGCAATAACACACTCGCCACAGACGTCTCTTATCGACGACAGATTAACTCACTAACAGGAATAAAATACAAAACGTGTGCTGTGCTCAGTTGCCTAGCCGGGAGAATTAGTATTAGGTCCAGCTTTGATTGAAGAAAATAGCTTTTTAAAAAACATATGACTCGGATGTAAAGCAAAACAATATTGATTGGGAATGACAGGACCAAAGCGCGCTCTTTGGATGGATATTCTGGCTAAATGATGCAATTGTTTTTCAGGGAAACTTGGCTTTGTTTCAAAAGAAAAAGCAAGGGATTAGGGATTAGGTTCCAAGACTCTTCATTACTGCCGAACACATTCACACGTTCACATTGTGGGGAACCATTTGGGAGGACCAGAAGGCTTACCTTTTAAAATGGTGTATTAGTATAGAATTGAAGTATGTTTAAATTACACAATCTGCTTCTGGTATAGTGGTTTTACTACATACATGCACTTTTTGACTCACTGGCCTATTATCTCAATTAACTTTCAAACTACAATGAACATAGAAAATTTGGGTTTTAGATTACTCCCCTATAATGTGAATGCAGCAATAACTACACCCATAGAGAGGTAGGGCAAGGGGTTGCAATGTAAGTAAGGTACTGAACTATTGACCATACTTTTTAATATTCAAGTACTGGCTCTGCCAAAGCTGCCAATATTGGGCCATTGGGTAAAGTCCTTAACTCTCAACTGGTTGTATTGTGTCTTGTAATATATCAGTTGTAAGTCACTCTGGATAAAGGTGCCTGCTAAGTGCTGTAAATATAAATGTACCCCAGGAGACTAGATAACAGCTGCTTAGCCAGCAATGTCAGAACTGCAGAAAATGCTCTTACAATGGTGCAGCAAGATAAAGAGGCCATGCTGTGTCAGCAGACATTTTACAACTCCTCTAACGTAGCAGAAGATGCTCTTAAAGTACAATGCACAGCCTAATGCAAATGTGTAATGCAAAAATATGTCCATGTAGACCACTGTTCTTTTATTTAGGACCATTGCTAACTCAACATGTTCTGAAGTTTTTTTTTTTATAATTTTATTGCTTATATTTATGCATAAACAGTGCATAAATTTGTCGTGCAAGTAAAAGAAATAATTTGGTACAAAGCGATTTTGGAGAACCTGTACAGAACACAACTCACCACTAGAACGATCATCTGTAACAGGCTGATTTAATTAGGGTATAAAATAGTTACAAAACACATTTGTTTTACAAATGAAATTTAAGTGTAAGTAAATAAAACAACTCTGCAGTTATTCCACTGAGCATTTGTGGAAATACATTTACAGCTTTTAACAGACACCCTATGCGGAGTGACTTACACCTGAGCTGAGGAGTTGCAGGTTAAGGGCCTTGCTCAAAGGCTCCACAGTAGCAGCTTGGTTCTTCCACTTAGTAGGCTAGAGATTTACCACTATATCATAATTCTCAATACACACTATAGATGGACTATAGATCATGGCATTTAGACCTCTTATTCGGATTACTTACAAAGTGAAAATATTAGAAAACAACAATACAAATGACTTAAGTGTCTTTGTGTGTTTTATTTTTGTGGCTAGTAAGTACAGTATTGGTTCTCTGGGAATTTGGTCACAACTGGGTTTCAAAAAAACGGTCAAATAATAAGTCAAATAATCAAAATAATTGTGAGCGAAAGAGCTTTAACAAAGCATTATGGTCAGAATGAGACCCTCTGGTGGTTCTAGAGCACTGAAGACTGCAAGAAGTAATTTAGATCAATATCTTAAAGTGTTTCTTTCAGTCTGTCAAATCGGTGTGAGAAGATCAAAGGGTAGAGGAGAACTCACAAAATACTATTAACTAAATAATGATATGTAAATAACTGATAAAATGTTAAGTAATTTGTCCATAAACTGAATGTCAAGAGAACAGGGTCATGCAGCAAGACATTGACCCTAAGCACACAAGTCATTCTACCAAAGAAGAATAAAGTTGTGGGAAAAAAATGTTCTGGAATGACCAAGTCAAAGTCCTGATCCAACAGAAATGTTGTGGAAGAACCTTAAGCGAGAAGTTCATGTGAGGAAAGCCAACAACATTTGGAGCTGAAGCTGTTCTGTACAGAGGAATGGGATCAAATTCTTCCAAGCTGATGTGTAAGACTGATCAACTTGAGTGAAAATCTGCTGACATTTTAGATGTTTATGCAGAAATGGAAAAAAGTCGAGTTCACAAACTTTCAAGCACCACGGTATGTATTTTGAGGCAAGAATAAGACATCAAGAATGGCTGTTGCAACATTTCAATACAGAATAAGAGAAATGCATCAATTTCAGTCAATACAAATATGGCCTTTTTGTTATAACCAGCTATTTCTGACCTTCCATAATGGTTTTGTGCTTTCTCATAAATGTTGGCCCATATTGCTTTTCTTTTCATATTCACATTTCTCAGTTATTTGATGATATACTTTTTCCCCTCTTTAAATACTACATACAACTCTTCACTGTTTGATGCAGACCTCAATTAGTCTACAATTAATCTACAACAATTAGTTATTTTGTAGCCTAGAAATACATTTAATTAAAGGGTGAATACAGTTAACTAAAGTGCCACTAAATTAAAATAATTATATGGCAGATTTTAAAGTGGCTCAAGGTTAATGCTTTATGCAACATTAATAGTAAAATAAAAAAATACCATCGGGAAGTAGATAATCAACACTTATCAATTATCACTTATCTTATATCTCAATGGATTAATTAAGGTCATTTCACTTTCATGGAGTATAGTTTAACGTTAAAAGAAAAGACTCAGTGGGTCACTTTAAAAAGAAAGACAACTATAAATCGGGAAGATTCATTCTGCACTCAGAGATATAACAGGATGAAAACTGAAATGACAGGCACAGAATGGCACCCTGAACCTCACTTAAAACCACCTTAATGTCCCATAGCTTCAACCAAGAGATCTGGGAAGAAATCATAAAAGCTTTCTCAGGGCTAGACAAACAGTCTTTATTCAGGGTCTGAATCCTAAAGCAGCCCACCCTCTGTGAGTCTGGAGTCTGCCCCCTTTTGTAACACCCCTAAATGAACCGATGAAAGAGAAACAAAAAGTAGCTTTAATGAAGAAAAATAAAGGACCCTCCCCCAAAACACAACTATCCAAATTAAGACAGATATAATCAACTCTCAGTACATTAAGGACAGCATTTTGAGATCGGAGATGGGCAAACAGCATGAAGGTAGACGGAAAGGAAATTATTGTAACACAACACATTTTAAGATCTCTATGAGAGACTACTGGGGTGTTGTGCCATGGAGACCGTGAGGGAGAAATAAAGAACAATGCATGAGAGGCAAAGCAGACATGAACCAGGTTAGGGGTGTGAGCAGATCCCCAGGCACCCAGAACAAGAGAGAAGCAGTTCGAGTAGAGTTCATCCCCTCCCACTAAGGCTCTCCTTACTGTACCTACTCCAGAAATGGAGCGAGAGCGGTGGCTGGGATTCATCTTCGCATCTTGGCTCAACAGGGGGTCTCCGTTTCAGTCCCCCACACCTCAGATATTGCTGACACAGGTTGAGGAAGATTACTGCTTTCAAATGGTCCATTGTCGTGTCTGTGATGGTACAGTAGGACCATAGCCTGGGAGAGGGAGAGAAATCAGAAGGGGACACCACGTTGGAGGCCAGACTTTTAATGTACTGCAGAAATGATGGTCTGAAGGACAGGCAGTGCAGTTTATGACGAAATTAATCAATTCTTTAGCTCTGTCGTTACTATTTAAGGTAAAGTTTGCAGGAGATGTGTTGCCTTACACATCATGCTCACCTACACCTTACTGTGCAATAAATGTAAAGGAACAGCAGAACATCTGACTGTTACTGACGTTTAAAAAATCTATATTATATACATTAATGTATACTATTTTATTCATATATTTAATAAACAGGAAATTGGTACAGTCAGCAGTGTACATCAGGTTCAGTCTCTGCTTCCTTTGTTCAAGGCAAATGTAATTTATACATGATTCCACTTTCATCTTTAACCCCTCAAATAAACATACCATATAAAAAATGCAGTTAAAATGGAATACGGGAGAAAAAGGATGTAGAGATATGGTGATGAACTGAGGCATAGCTTCCTGTGTTAATATGACAGATGTCAAAAGAGAGTCATGAAAGATACGGAGGAGAACAGGAATGGAAAGAAGGGAGTGTGGGATAAGAGGGAGCAGGAAGGAGGGTTTTCCCCGAGGGACAACATGTTTGTGCTGCCTCCTCACTCACTCTCTCTCATTCAATCAGCCAGTCGCTTACACACGCCGTGTGATACACACGCTCTTCTTACATACACATTCACGTACGCGTACAGACATACGTTCATACGCTCACACACACCCACTCACACATGCTCTGCCAGGACCAAGCTCCTTGACCACACAAGTAGAGAGAAAGCAGATGTTACACAAAAAGGGCAGTTTTGCTGGGGAAAACAAAGGATGGACTAAAGAAATAAGAAGTTAATTCACCACAATTACAAAGAAGCTGCAGTGGAGACATCTCTCACCTCAACATAAACTCAGGTACGCTCTCTCTAATGACTTCTCATCAGCATCTACACAATATTTCACCATATAATCATTTATCTTGGATGATCTTTCTTGGCATTATTGACATTTATTGTTAAAGCACTTGCTTGGCTTTTGAAGTTGTCTCTTTTCTTTAGTTGTCACTTCAAACAAACCACCATCAGGTTTTATTTGTACAATCCACATTACAGCATACACACAGTCAAAAAGCCATATAAACACTATCAGTGACCATTCAGCTTATTGTCATAAATCAGCCTATTAACTTATCCAACGGGCTTTATTTGGACAGTCTTGTGTATGGCAATTTATTTTTATTAAATAATCTACATATTAAAAACTTGTTCTAATCTAGAAAACCGTCTGTAGGCTATGAACTTGTACATTTTATGTCTGTATTTAGTAAACAGACTGCATACCCATTTGCTTTTACATTGTCTCTTATTAAACACCTCATAGACTAAAGGTTTCTGGAGTCTATATTGGAATCTAAATGGATTATCTAAATGTTACCATTACTTGTCACAGCAGAGGAAGGCATTTACAAACAAATATCCACTTTCTTTGCATAGACTGCTTATGGCTGTCACAGTAGCAGTTAGACAATGACCATTTAGCTTACTGTCTTAAACTAGCTGATTAACCTCTTCAACCACATGTAAGCTTTATTTGAAGAGTCCAGTTTATAGATGTACACTTTTAGTAAGCAATATATACACGATAAACTTGTTGGCACAGGTGAAGTGCACAGATGTTCACATGAATCTCCAAATTCTCTCATCCCTCCATTCACTTGGCTACTTCCCACAGTACATCCGGGTACCATCACTAACCTTGGTAAATTGTGCACACATACCTGGCCATCCACATGATATAAAAGGAAACTGCACTCACTGGACCAGATAACTTTCTTCCATTGCTCCAATGTCCAGTGTCAACATGCACCTGGCCATTGCACACATACTCGGCACGGTACGATGCCAAACAGGACAGTCTTCTTCCTTTAATCATCGATGAGCCTTAGCTGACCAACGTCATATTGCTAGTTTGTGGTTTGTTGCAACAAGCCCCGTCTTTTCCAAAATACTCCAACTTGGTCGTTTGGCTATAAGTATTTGTTCTTTGTCAAAGTAGCTCAGGTCTTTCCACACTGATATATCCCATACCTTGACATGCGCAATATAACGACAAGCAACTTTATTCGCTACATTCACAAGTGGTCATATTGTTTTGTCCCATTAGTTCATGTTAATTCATCTTCTTTAAAAGACAGTTAATATGTGCGAAATATTAATGTGTGGGAATGTAAACAGCAATAAAATGAGGGTTATTCAGCACATATATACTGGTAATCAGATATTTAATGGATGCATGTGCAGATTGTAACTGCCACATCTTAAACTGAAATCTCACATATACTAAATATACATAGTATACTAAGGATAAAGTAGTAAATCAGGTTGTGAACTACTTAAATTTTCTTTTATAACCTTAGTGAAGATTAAATTGTTTTGATTTCAGTGTAATTAAGAGATTGAAACACCCATTTAAAGATCTCCAAATTTTCGCATTTTCCCGTTATAATGAAGCAATTAGAGGCTGAAAGCATTACTATTTAATAATCAGAGTGCCTAAGGACAATGAGTTAATGTGTCTACCCAAAGTAATTAAGCTGATCTTATTTACAAGCTAAACATCAAGTAACATTTTGTTTGAACATGACATATATACAACATGTAGTGAAAATAATGTGCAGTAATTTGGCAGAGTTGATGGACATCAGTGCTTAGAGCGGTTTGGCACTGTTCCACACCATTATACACTCTCACACATTTAGGTAACATTTACAGTAATCTTAGTCTAAGGTGCCCCCTACCCCAACATGCACACAGGCTTCCTCCAGGTATTCTATTAAAATCATGCCAGCAGGTAATCTGGTTACTGTCAATGTTACCTAAATGCGTGAGAGTGTGAATTTAATTGATCGTACTTTATTTGAAGTGATGCATGTTTTTTTTTTTTTTTTTTTTTTTACTTATTTGTAAGTGATGCATTGTGATGGATTGCGGCCCTGTATACATAAACTTGGAAGGATATATTTATAGCAATTTTATAATGGTGTCCCACATTAACAATACACATGCATGCTTTGGGGAGTTGGGAAGCTCAGCTACCTTGTTGATGGACAGATGGTCTGACCTGGTGTGCTCCTCAAGCTTGGACTGAACACTGAACATGAACTGGTATGATCAGGTTTACCCATATGTTTCAAACAGCATCTCAGTCTGTTTATTCTCCTGTCTAACTCGCTTCATTCATTTTAAGAGCCACATTAGAGCAGATGGAGCAGCAACGTGGCACTGAGTTTTGAATGAACTGGACCTTGTGTCTGACCTTGGTGAGAAACAGGATGGCATCTTGTTGTGATTTTGGTAGTCTCAGTTTGAGCACCTCACCTCATTAACTGTACAGCACTGAGCCTGGGGACAATGAGAGGAAGGGGCGAGAAGAGCTATTTCAGAGTCATAAAACACTCAGTCACATTTTCGACCCCTGCTAGGAGCTTAATTGTCCCGACACAGCACTTCTGATGGCTAACTGAGAAACTTCTGGGTGTTTTTAGATGGCAGGGGCACCATGGTCATTACAACATGACAGGGGCTATTTATATCAAACTAAGGCCTATATATTACACACACACACACACACACACATACATACATACAGTGGGGGCAAAAAAGTATTTAGTCAGCTACTGATTGTGCAAGTTCTCCCTACTTAGAAAGATGAGAGAGGTCTGTAATTTTTCATCATAGCTACACTTCAACTATGAGAGCCAAACATGAGAGAAAAAATCCAGGAAATCAGATGTAGGTATTTTTAAAGAATTTAATTGTAAATTATGGTGGAAATAAGCATTTGGTTAATAACAAAGTTCAACTCAATACTTTGTAACATAACCTTTGTTGGCAATGACAGAGGTCAAACGTTTCCTGTAAGTCTTCACCCGGTTTGCACACACTGTAGCTTTGGTATTTTGGCCCATTCCTCCATGCAGATCTCCTCTAGAGCAGTGATGTTTTGGGGCAACACTGACTTTCAACTCCCTCCACACATTTTCTATGGAGTTGAGGTCTGGAGACTGACTAGGCCACTCCAGGACCTTGAAATGCTTTTTTACGGAGCCACTCCTTCGTTGGCCCGAGCGGGACGCCACATTCCATCAGACCCAGCAGACACAGCCACGTTCCATCTTCAATGCTCTCACTGATGGAAGGAGGTTTTGGCTTAAAATCTCATGATACATGGTCCCGTCCAGTCTTCCTTAACACGGATCAGTCGTCCTGTCCCAAGAAAAAACACCCCCAACGCATGATGTTTCCACCCCCCATTCTTCACAGTAAGTATGGTGTTCAGGGGATGCAAATCAGCATTCTTCTACCTCCAGTTGAGTTTTTACCAAAAAGTTCTATTTTGGTTTCATCTGACCACATGATATTCTCCCATTCTTCTTTTGGATCATCCAATATGCTCTCTGGCAAACTTCAGACAGGCCCTGGACATGTACTGGCTTAAGCAGGGGGACACACCTGGCACTGCAGGATCTGAGTCCCTCTCGGGCGTAGTGTGTTACTACTGATGGTAGCCTTTGTTACGTTGGTCCCAGCTCTCTGCAGGTCATTCATCAGTTTTCCTCCATGTAGTTCTGGGGATTTCTGCTCACCGTTCTCATGATCATTTTGACCCCACGGGATGAGATCTTGCGTGGAGCCCCAGATTGAGGGAGAATATCGATGGTCCTTGTATGTCTTACAATTGCTCCCACAGTTGATTTATTCACACCAACCTGCTTGCCTATTGTAGATTCATCACTCTTCCCAGTCTGCTGCAGGTCTACAATTTTCTTCCTGTGTCCTTCGACAGCTTTTGGTCTTGGCCATGATTGAGTTTTGGAGTCTGACTGTTTGAGGCTGTGGAACAGGTGTCTTTTATACAGATAACGAGGTCAAACAGGTGCCATTAATACAGGGTAACGAGTGGAGAACAGAAGAGCTTGTTAAAGAGAAGTTTACAGGTCTGTGAGAGCCAGAAATCTTGCTTGTTTGTGGGTGACCAAATACTTATTTTCCACTCGTGGTTTACAATTTAATCTTTTAAAAAATCCTACAGTTTGATTTCCTGAATTTGTTTTCCCATTTTGTTTCTATAGTTGAAGTGTACCTATGATGAAAATTACAGACCTATATATATATATATATATATATATATATAGATATATATATATATATATATATAGATTATATATATATATATATATTATATAAACCCCATTTAAACCCAGAGTACTAAAATTGGATGTTTGTACATTTTACCTACACCTCCACGCGGTGTTACTGGTGCTATGGAATGAATGAATCTATTTGTGATAAAAAGTCAAAGCACAGCACATTTTATAATGTTCATTTCAATATTTCAAACATCAGAGCTTAAAAACTGTCTGTATCTGTGTGTCCTCTGATGAAACTTGTTCGGGATTAAAGGATGCATGAGATTTCTTTTACTTTTATGTTCTTTGTTATAGTACACTTTTGCAATGTGACTTATATACATAAGTACAATCCTGACAGTGGTGTGAAAATCAAAAAAGATTAGCTGAGTCCTTCAATTAAATTGATCATCCTCAGTATCACAGTTTATTTTTTCCCTAATGGTGTCCCACCTAAAGACAGTATGGAAATTTAAAGGCTTTTCAATTAGAATCCTAAGCAAACAGGAGGACCCTGATTGCGGATGATGTGTGTGAATATCCTGTCACCATGTTAAGTGACATGTTTTCCCATAAATTACATGTTTTCCCTTAAAGTACCATATCTCTAACAGCACTAGCAATAGTAAATATGATCAGGATGTTTTGTCCAAACCTATAGCAAACCTGATCTCACCTTGGGCGCTACACAATTCTGCCCTAAATATCTTTGTTTTTCTCTGTACTAATCTTGTTTTGTCTGAAAATGGCAGATTTGAATGTCAGCCAGCAATGACAGATTTCTTAGGGCTCCCAAGCGATTACACACTAAGAATTGTGACATACACTGATGAATGAAGGCAGTATATAAGGTATATACAATAAGGTGGTAGGCAGCATAGTAGGCAGTTTATACTGGGGTATTATGCAGTATGTAATTGTACTATCGCAGTGAATGCAGCTCCATCATCAGCATGTCCAAATCCACAACAAATGATTGAGAGCTACGAGAATTAACCGTCCCAGTCGCCAAACCTAAACCTTATTGAAAACCTGTGGTGTGAGCTGAAGGTTACAGTCACAAGAGAGGAGGTAGGCTTCTAAAGGAAACGTACTGAGGCCTCATATGTCTCATATTCCTCACTCTGGATTCTTCAACACAACAAAATGTGACCGAATAAGACATTGCAGACAATGCAACACAACTCAGTGTCACCACACAGCAGGATAACTGCAACACATGGACATAACACCATATCACAACAGCAAAATGGCTTCTCCTTCCTCCTCCTGCCTCCCACAGATCAGACTCCGCTGCCAGAACAACTCACAGTGTCATGCCAGAAACACAATGCCACGATATGTCTTTACTCAGAAATAAATCAACTGACAATGCCAAGCAATGTGCATCCACCTGTGGGGGTGAAGATTTAGTTTGCAGTTTGGACCTGTTTTGCATATTTTGTGTATTTGGCACAAAAAGTGAGAGACAAGGAAAAAGAAAAAAGGGTGAGTGAGAGAGACACACGAAATACACATTGGTGTGTGTGTGTGTGTGTGTGTGTGTGTGTGTGTGTGTGTAGTCTTCATCCTTGAAAGAGTGGCCACTGGCCTGTAGGTGGGTGTAAACTAGTATAAAGTATTGGCCACTCTTTCAAGGATGAAGACGTGCAGATCCTTGATAGGGAGGAACGATGGTTTGAACGCGGAGTAAAAGAAGCCATTTTTGTAATAAGGGAACGTCCATCCCTGAACCGAGGAGGGGGCCTCATAGTACACCTCTCACCATCTTACAACGGAGCCATCGCAGCCCTTCCCCAATCCGGTGTGAATGGCACACGTGACCATTGTCGTTAATGTATATGTCAATCTGCATATTAAACTGATCACCGGTCCCATTGTTATGCAATGGTGCTGGTACCAGTCGTTACACAAAGGTGCTGTATATAAGATTGGGGAAGTTTTCCAACTGCTGAGACTGAATAAGTCACTTGGATGAGTGACGAAACGTTTCTCCCACAAAATCTATGTCCAGATGAACAGATTCAACTTCTTGGATTTTCTTACCTGGATCATTGAGCATGCATCAAGATATATTATGCCTGGTTGCCATATTTGTTTCACACTTTTTAACCCCACTTTTCCTGGTCAGGGATACAGGGGTACTATTTCAAATCTTCTGAGAACACAGGACACAGATGTACCGTATTTTTCAGACCATAAAGCGCACCGGATTATAAGACGCAATATCAATGATCGGCTGCTAACGGGTATATTTTCATACATAAAGCGCACTGGGTTATAAGGCGCATGAAATGAAACAAAACTCTTAAGTTCCCTGGGAAGCTCAGTTTGGTCTTTACCTGGCGCAGGGCGTCTTCTTGCTTCCTCCACTTCCGTACCATTGATTCGTTAATGTTGAATTCTCTCGCAGCTGCTCTATGTCCATGTTGTACTGCGTGACCGATAGCGTTGTGTTTGAAATCCGCTTCGAAAATGAATGAATGAATGCACGTACCCTAATACCGTATTACTCTGTGATGCTGCGCATTACGGTTGCCGTAAGCTTCGTAATTTACCAAGACCGTGCTAAAACATTTTGACAGATTTATGAGCGCCATGTACCATCTACAATCGGTTCTAGGTCAGAAAGCACAACCAGAATTAATTAATACATTAGACGCACCGCATTTTAAGGCGCACTGTCGATTTTTGAGAAAGTTAAAGGATTTTAAGTGCGCCTTATGGTCTGAAAAATACTGTAAGCGTGCCCTGGAAGGTATCCAGTCCATTACACAGCTGGGTAGTGTTTCTGTTGCAGCATTTGGGAATGATCCCCTAACAGGCCATCGTTCCCTCAGATACAGTCAATCTCATCTATTTGTGTACCGCTGGGAACTCAAGTCCAGGTCTCTGCAATGGTGAGCTAGCGTACTAGACTGCTGCACCATTTAGCACATGGACCATAACAATGTAAATTATGGGACAGTACACTATGTATCAGGGCTGTAATGATACACTCAGCTCACAATTCCATTTGATAACAAGTTCACGGTTCAGTTTTCTCACGATTATCTATTTTACATTCGATAAAAGACATTCCTGTTTTATTTCTGAAGCTTAAATAATGCAAAACAATCCTAATTGTCTTGTATAAGTGTTTTAACAAAATACTTCAGCACCCTGCAATTAAAAGAATGTTAATAATTAGAAATATATATAAGTGCTATCTTCAATTGAAAAACCACGTACCAGTACTCAACCAAGTTCACTTTGTTAAAATATCAAATATCTATTTAAGCAATAAACTGCTTTTATTGAACAGCTTCATGCTTTTAATTCCCTCTTTGGCTTTATCACCTGTGTGTTAAAAGGGCTACTCAAACATGTTTAAACATCTCCAAATATGTTAAAATCTATCTCGTTTCCACGGTGGAAAGGAAGATATGCTGTGTTTGAAGCATGATTGGTGTTCAAAAACTGCACTTGCATCAAATGTTATAAAGAGAACACACATGATATCTAAATGATGCACCTCATGACATTTCCACTATGCACATTGTCAGATTTGCAGTGTGGAAGTAAGGCAGTATACACTATATGATAGTACAGCAGAATGCAGTACATACTAAGGCAGTATACAGTATGTATACACAATATAGTAATGCAGGCTGCATTCTATACTAGTGCTGTACAAAAATCACAACAAGAGTAAAGAAGGAACCAAATCAATTACCAACATTACAGAGCTGCTAAGTAGATTCACACACACATGTTCAAGCCCACACACACACACATACAAACAAACACAATCCCTGGCACCTGGTCCCACTTTGACAGAACTATTCATCTGTCCTCCAGACAACTCACTCTCTCTGCAACACTAATTGGCATTGCAAGACAAGACTGAGAAATGTTTCTCTGGCACAGACCGATTCTCACCCTCCAACTGTTTTACTTCATCAAACCACTTTCCCTCCTATCTGTTTATGTTATGTTTTAGCCATCAAAGCCTTTCAGATGGAATAAATTATTGCTAGATGCATTAAATACAAATGAGTCTAAGTAGATTGTGGAAAAGGCTCATAAATGCACCGGCCCAAGGTATCTCTACATTTATATCATATTAGGGGGACGCACCACCCAAAGTGGATGCATCTTACCTTCGTTCTCTCTGCCTAGTACGTATTAACCAACAAAACATAATGCTCATGTGATTCCCATGTTCAACATATAGTAGTTCCTTGGTTATCGTTGTTAATACGTTCCAGATGAAGCAAATTGTTCTTATAAGGAATAATGTAAACTGAATGAATCCATTCCAGACCCCCAGAAAATCCATATATAAGGCATTATATACATTAATGGAGTTGTATTCTACAGGTGCTCCCTGATTTATGATGGGGATATGTTCCAACAAATCCATCATAAGGTATACGGATCATGAACTGATGACTTTAATATAGTCTATACTGTGTCATAGCGGAGCCCATTACACATTAACACTTAAACTAACCTACAATAATTCACACAAATCTCATTTTATAATACATTTTTGAAAACTCTCATGTAATTTAGTGAGTAATGGATTGAAAGTGAAAAGTAAAAGCAAAACACTTACTCTCTTGGTGAACTCAGCCAACTGCAGCCTATGTCCTGGAGTATTCAGTTCCTGTTTTCCTTTGGGCTGGCTCTTATAAACTAACACTTTTAGGACCTTTTTCTTCCTTGTATCAAAATATCTCAAACAACACAGTAGTAACAGTGCATTTTAATTGTGTTTATGGGTTTACTAGTGGTTATTCAGCATATACCTGATTAATCATACCGACTACACAAAATCATATTTGTGAATCACAAAAACAGACAAAATGCTGACACATTCAAAGAGGGAGAAGATGCAACAGGCAACCAAGAGTGTGGATCAAAATAGACAATCACAAAACTAATAAATGCAGTCAGGAGGGAGCAAGGAGACAGAATGTTATTTTGTTTTGTATTTTACAAAGCAGTCAAATTATGACAGATGAACACGCCCAATTGCCAGTGTTGTTATCAGAATGCTATCCACTTTCCTAAAGAAGTCTTATACACCCAATTTGTCTTCTTTTCAACAAAAACACCTTAGATTTGTTGCAGGCTAAATCTCATAAAGCACATATTATATTGTGTTTCCACCCATGTGTTTATTGCTAAACTATCAGACTGTTCCATTATCACACCATGGGCTTCATTTGGCTGTAACAAAGCACCAACTGTGGCATCAGCTGCTGAGATGCTGTTCAGTGGAGCTCTACACATGTCCGTCTCTCTCTCTCTCTCTCTCTCTCACCGTGGGTAACAGTCTCAGCTGGGCATGTTCTAATGAACGGATATTATATAGAAAGATATATTCTGAACACATGATAGATGGTAGCTTCTAACGGGCAG
Organism: Ancistrus triradiatus; assembly: GCA_025084515.1. Classification (NCBI taxonomy): domain Eukaryota; kingdom Metazoa; phylum Chordata; class Actinopteri; order Siluriformes; family Loricariidae; genus Ancistrus; species Ancistrus triradiatus. Next base: position 68,049 of record JAJAGP010002385.1, on the reverse strand, counting down.
AGAGAAACAGTAACAACTGAATGATCGTTGCAAGCCACAGCAAGTTTAAATAATTAATACTGTACTGGTATCTCCATGGACAGGATTTAGGCCGAGTTAAACTTCCACTAGTTGTTAGCTACATTAGTTTAGTTCCAGTGCAAAACTTAAAAGTCAATTCCCTCACAAGTTGCTATCTGTCTTGTTTAGTTCGATTGGAATTCTCAATAACCTTGGGGTAATATACTTACAAAGTAGCTTTGTATCTTGAACAGCAAGCATCAGACAACAAAACGTTCTTTTACAATAGCCAGTAAGGATTAATGTTTCATTTCCAAATTACTCCCAGAAGCTAAGGTTTGTTATGAGGTTGCAACCATTCTGCTTGGCACAATCCCTTTCCAAATATGCAGTTTTTCTCTAAAATAAACCATATATAGGTCATCCATCACAAACACTGACCTTACAGATGCAGAGGGGTTCAGTTGTGCTGGTCTTACTGAACAGACCCATCTAACCTCCATCTGCTATTCTGGCCTTTCTACCCACAGCCCCTACTGAGAGACGGATTACTACTGACACGGACACGCTACCCTTTCCAGAACCCATTGATGTTGCCCTCATAACCCTCATAGCACACACACTCGAGCACGAAGACATAAAATAATCAAAGATGTCTGTGTATACACACACATGCATAGAGTATACAGGGCAGCATACTCTCACGTTCCTATTTTGAATAACTCCTGCAAGTAATGTCCAAAAAATACAGAAAACATAAAACTGCAGATGAAATCCTTCACCCTCTATACCTGGAACCACACAGGAACAATCTGCTTGATGCACAATAATATTGAAGAATATGAAAACTGTACTGTACTCAGTAATGCATTATTAAATAGTCACGATTACAAACACCTGTTGACATCACCTGTTTGATCACATCATTATTAGTTGTTGTTTTTCAACCTTGTTACTAGCCCTACTTTTTTGGGGAACGTGAAATGAAATGAAGTTGACCAAAAAATAAGTAAATGTAAGAAACACTATGTTGGGGTTGTTTGTTTGCTTTTTTTTTTTTGCATTTTCTATATTGTCCCAACATTTTCCTGATTTGAGGTTGTAAATAATGACATTCTATATCATTCTTGACTACATCAAGAAGAAAGAGGGTTCAGAGTTAATTCATACACTCCTGGTTAGGGTAAAATTGGATTCATAGCTAATTTTGGAAACACCAGTCATGCATGGCATGTCCTTTGCATGGCATCACATATTTACTCACCCCTAGGGGCAATTACCTGAAGGAAACCCAGACAGACAGGTGGAGAACTCACTTAAGTTGTACTAGTGTTGCACGGTATAACGATACTAGAAGAGTACTGCGGGGGCAGGTTACCTCATTTTATTAGTGCCAGTACTTGACTGACTGTTTTTAATCATAGCTTTATTTCTGCAAACTGTGTCTGTGTGCCACGGGGGGGTAGAATGTGCACGCAGTACTGTGCTTCCTCTCACTGCAGCTAAACATAGTGAATCAGAAGAGAAAATGGAGTGTTAATTGCTGCTAATACCAGCGCTTTTGCTGACCGTCCATGGCTTGCAGAGAAAGTACATGCAAAAAGTGAAATATTTAATTTTTTAAGCATGTGGACAAAACAAGTCTGCCAAATATGTTTTAAACACAAACACCAAGGGAGACAACACTTCCAGCTTACTTGTACTAAGAGCTCACAGAGCAGAAGGTTAGCAAATATGATAGCTAACATAATTACATCATGCTCATGTCCTCAATTATAAATCAGACGAGTGAGATACATTACATAACATACTTTAGGCAGGTATCGTATCGAGGTCATAATTGTGGTATTGTGACAGCACTAAGTTGTACAGCAACAACTACTGCAGCACCAACTTGACCCAAAATCAGAATAAACAAACACACATAAAAACATTAAAAGGCTAAATTTAACACTACCACTGAAAATACAAAGAGAAGGACAGTCTGTGCAGTTATTAAACCTTATGACAGGTAGATCAGTAAAATTATAGGGCAAGATTGACTGATTTGCTCATTTCCTCTACCTTTCTCTTTAGCTCTTGCTGTTTCTTTTTTTCCCATTTTCCAGTACTGTCCTTATTCCCCATCTCCGATCTCTTTTTGACTGAATAACCATGCAGCCTAGATGCTGAGTGGCTTTTTACAGATCAGGCAGACAGACATGATGAGCAGATGCAGGAAGCTTCATCAACAATGCTGCTTGTGCCAGCAGCCTCATTAATTAGAGCATACCCCCAACTACACCCCCTACGCTGTCTCAGACCCACCACCCCATGCCATTACATACCCCTCCCCCAGTCTAAACGTAGACAGTCATTTCTTATTACTAATGCAGAGAACATGTAGAGGTGGTGTTTGAGTGTTTGATGCATTTGACCTAGATCTTCAAGCATGATTGAGCGACGAGAGAGAGAGAGAAACAAGGTCTGAGAGAGTGAATGATGAAGAGAGCAGGACACCGACACATGATGGTGCGGAGCTTCATAAAGAGAGTCATTTGAAACACAGCTGGGTGTCAATGTGCAAAAGACCATGTAGATTTGTGTCAGGTCAACATCAAGTCTGGATTAAGAGAGGCCTTTCTGAGGATCCCACTGTGAAAGCTTTATCTACAGAGTCCCATTCCCTCTTCGACAAATTTGTGTGTGTGTTCTTTAGACTAAAAGCAGGTTATGGAGTCTGGGCTGGTGGCGAGGAGCATTATAGAAAATAATATATACTGTATACACAGCTCATAACATTAAGACCATTAAATTTATTAGCTCCACTTACCACACAGCTGCACTTTGTAGCTCTACAGTTACAATCTGTAGTCCATCTGTTGTTAGGCATACTTTGTTAGCCCCCTTTCATCCTGTTCTTCAACGGTCAGGGCCCCCATACAGCAGATATTAGTTGGATGGTGGCTCTGACTTTACATCTTCACGGCATGTCTTGTTATGTCTGCATTTCTCTTGAAGACTTTCCCAAAAAATGAGCATTTACTGTTCAACTCATCAGTTAATGTAGGCAGAGGTTGGGCGCATATGACGTATGATTGTGCCCTCTGGTGTCCAGGAAATGCAACTGCATCAGCTTATAAAGAGAACGCACACGATAGCTAAATGACGCACATCGTGACATTTCCATGATCCACCTCAGATTTGGGCATCGTGATACACTGTGTCACAACGCATCGCTACACCTCTACCAAAAACACAAGGAGAGACCACTACCCTCACAACACTTTTCTACAAACTAATCGACTAACTTAACACACTTCCTGACAGATTGCACTGTCTACAAAGCATCAGTGCCAATATGGTGATGAAACGCGCCAGTGATACCCTTTCTTTCCAAATGTTTTCTTTTCAAACTCACTGGATGGTAATTTGAAGCACTAAAAGTAAGCGTGTCAATCGAGTGGAGAAAAGGCTTATCTGCCACGTTCCTTACAAGGTTCATTTACCAGAGAAGCTGAGTTTGCTTCCATCTGTAAGTCTTCGAACTCATTCAGCGTCATTAAGGCTTTAAATACGATTACGGGCTCATCACTGTATATTGCATTCCAGCTAATTGTGTTGACATCACTCTAGAGATGTCTGGAGATAACACAATCTAGGAGCCCGATTGACAGAGACATATTGCCCATCAGATAACGACAAGGTGCCGGAGTTACTGCAGGAATACATGGCTACATTCGAGAAGAGAGAAAAGAGATACTCCGTCATGGCAAGAGTCACAGGGGAGTTATGTGCTGTGGTTAACACATGCCATCTGTTTTTCTACACAAATGCACTCTTGTCAAACACAAACACATCCACAGTCACACACTAACACCAAAACCAATATTTCACACGAAATACATTTCGGAAGATACGCCTACAACTTGCATGTATTTGCATCCTTTATGCTTCTTCAAACCCCAAACGGTAAGAAGGCTCACTGTTTTCCAACCTGCTTTCAAAAGGCAAATTTGGTAGTACATGTACATGCAGGTACTCACTAGAGAAAGTCCCTGGCTTTGGGAAACTGAGAATGTTGCTTTGCTGTGTTACTTTGCATTTTAATATGCAATATTTCTACAATATTCATTTTAAAACGAGTCTTCAAAAGACAATTCTCATAAGACCCAATGCTGCTGTCTTTAAAGCATTTCAAAAGTCCAGAAAGTGATAAAGCAAAGCTACTGAGACTAAAGATTTAGCAAACCAGGATATAGGTCTGAGGGAGGTGAAGGCTCATTGTGGGATCATCCCCCAGTGCATCAATGACAGTGACCCCTGCAGACCCAGTGATTGACTGCACACTTACGCCTACACCTGTGTTCTCCATAGATATTCGACAGAGGATGTTGCTCCAAGGTTTATGTTGTCCGTGCCTGATCTGTATCACATGACTATATCGATAACTTATGAAACAGCTTTAAAGTTTGGACAGTTAGCTTAATGTACAATTAACATTAAGAATGAACTGACATTACTCCATTATAAGTGGGTTTTGATTAAATTACTTTTCTGTTCTTTTCTCAGTACAGTACAAAATGTGATTAATAGAGATCTGTCTTTGTCAGAAACTCTCAGGTAAAATTAGAAATGGCAGTGCCAACATGGCCCCAAAGAAATGTGTTTCTACTGTATTAGGATTTGTTGACCAAATAGCATAACAACACCAAGCTTTGTCAACTAATCCATAACTAGGCTATAAACTTTGGGCTTTCACACGATGATAACAATGGATGAATACAACAATGAATGTACAGTTCAAGGGCATACCAGCACCAAAGTCCAGCTCACCTGTAAGTTACAAAGGACTCACCTATGTTAGATTCGCTTTTGTTGTGGTGAAATCTTCAATAATCCTGTCGTAGTCCAGTTTGTGAGAGACTGTGTGTTTTGGTGCAGTTTCAGCTAGCTCAGGTCATCAGCATGGATGTAACCTGTTGTCTTAGGTGATTGTTGGCACGTTGTTCCACGTTTGATCCAGCGCAGCCTCCTAAGCTACAGTATATTCCCTCAGTTTGATTCTAAAAAGGTCTTAGTTTGGGGAGAACTGGAAAAAGACAGTTTCGCTCTGTCTTGAGTGTGTCCTCTATATTAAGCGCCACTTATTTTGATATGACTCATCTTAATGAGAGTCCAAGCTGAAAAGTGGCATACTGCTGCAGACTGGGCAGTCTGGGGCCTAGCGGTCCGGGGCGTCCGGTAACTGCCCGACCTGCCCTGCTCATGCGCGTCCCTGCTGTCTCTTATGAGCTGTTCTTCTATTATTATTATTATTATTATTATTATTATTATTTACTCTCAACTCTCAGTCCCTGTTTTACACACTAAACTACACCTAGTAAGTCAAGTGAATGTTTTGCAGAATTCTTAATCTGCTAAAGTCTTTGGGCATATTTTAATTTTAGCTTGTGCATAATAATTAGATTAAAAAAAGATATTCTTGTGGTCACAGACGGCTAAGATTTTTTAAATTCTGCATTCGTGTGTAAATACAATGCGCTTTAGGGTGGAATGATGACGGGATAACAATATAATAATATGTTACTATTGAGAAAACCTATATGGTGATACAGATTTTTTTAGATTATTGAGAGAATCGACAGTATACACCGTTATACTGGATTTATTACAGCAGAGGGTTACAATGGTCTGTGTAGTTCTATTATTGACCACTAGAGAGAGACAAAAGCGTAATATGTTACAAAACGTGCCACCTGCCGTGCAGTACATCTGGAATCTAGCAGAGTTTGATCTTTAAAACAATGTCCAGAAGAATAAATAACAAAAAATAATGATCAAATTATTTATTTATTGTATGCTTTCTCATTTTACAGCCAGGATCCTGAAATCATGAATCACACTTCATCAACTGGGTCTGAAAGCAATTCAGTTGTGGTCTGTGTTTTGTCAAATCAATTGTAATACTTGATTTATCAACATTTCTATTAAATTAATCAAATGCTTCAAGAAAAAAAAGACTTTTTGTGATTAAGCCTTTCTTTCTTTGCACCTTATAGCATATCATAGCAACAGCAAAGCCAACGGTACCTTTTTTGGTTGGTGATAAGAACCATCTGCGGGAAATGCCAGTTCCTGAGGGTTCGGGTTTGAATCCCAGGTGGTGTCTGAAGCATGAAGGTCAGGTGGTGCTTTTATGGAACCCTGTGATAGACTGGCATGCTGTTCAGTGGGTACCTCTGCCTACAGCCAGTGGATTCCAGGTTAGGGCCCAGACCCTCTTCTGTAAGCATGGATGTAGGCCTAAGCATGCCTTCTACAGGAACCTGCTCAGGGGTTGTTGTTGCAGCACTGGAGGATGATCCCCCATCTGGCACTCTCCCTCAGACACAGAAACTAGTGCCTGTATGCACTGTCTGGCTCTGCTGGAAGGAACTCAAATTCGGGTCACTGCAGTAGTGGTTTAGCATCTTGGACAGTTTTATTTTTTGACTGTTCCAATTGGGACTCCTGCATGTGAGAGTGATTGTGGAAGTGCTTTCTGCATGAATGTTTGAAATGCTTCCTCTGGTGGGATTTTATTCATATTAAGAAATCACACAAAGAAAATGTAATACATTCTATAGTAATTATTACAAAACTTTTTGTATGGCTTATTATTTAAGGGGCATTAAACAAGTGTCAGGTGGTCCAACGGCATATTAATAATGTGAATAAAATAATCTTTGTAGTGTCTGTTGTGACTTTTTAATCGTCTTTTTATTAATGTCATTCATACCTGCTTAATTTGATTCGGGGTTGCAAAGAGCCAGGGCCTAACCGGCAAGCAGCAAGGAACCAACCCTTGACCAGGCGCCAAGCCTTCTCAGGGCACATGCACACACTACCTGTACATCGTCTGACATTTCTCTGTTTTAAAATGCAATAAAACCATAACATGAACCTATATGTTAGACTTTACATGGGTTAAAATATTTCCTTGTTTACTTCTCTGAACAGAATTCTGGAGCAGAGGGTTGAGGCGGTAGTGATCAAGAGCTGTTGAGCATCAGTGTGTGTTTGCCCACCTGCTGGGTGTATGTACCCCACCCACTGTGTGCTTCTGTGCTGGTTTCGTTGCTACCCTTGACCTGACTGAAGTCTCGCCATGTTGTGGACTCTCCTCTTGGCGCTCATTCTGTTGCTGTTGCTTCAGGCTCAGCTGTACGTCTGCCTGCGAGATCTCAGATCCTCTTCCACCTCTGTGATCCCAAATGAGAGCGCCAATACCAGCAACTCACGCCGCATACCAGGTGCCATAATCATCGGCGTACGCAAGGGTGGCACCAGAGCCCTGCTGGAGATGCTCAACCTTCACCCGCATGTTGAGGTCGCCAAGGCAGAGTTGCACTACTTCAACTTGGATGAAAACTATCGCAAAGGTCTGGGCTGGTACCGGGCTCAGATGCCACTCAGCCATTCTGGACAGGTGACTGTGGAAAAGACGCCAGGATACTTCACATCACCCTTGGCTCCTGCCAGAATGTGGTCTGTGAACCCAGCAGTAAAGCTTCTCCTAATCGTCCGTGACCCAGCTGAGAGACTCATCTCAGACTACACTCAAGTCCTGCACAACCGGCTCCAACAGAATAAGCCATATCAGCCTCTGGAGGATTTGCTTCTACATGGAGGGCACATCAATACCAACTACAAGGCTCTTCAGAGGAGCCTGTACCATCGACACATGGCCCGCTGGCTGGAGCTTTTCCCAAGGAAGCAAATCCACGTCGTGGATGGAGAAGAGCTAATCCGGGATCCATTCCCAGAGCTTCAGAAAGTGGAGAAATTTCTAGAACTTCCACCACAAATAACAGCTGATAACTTCTACTTCAACCACACAAAAGGGTTTTACTGCCTGCTTTCTGCAGGACACGACAAGTGCCTGGATGAATCGAAAGGGAGGCCACATGCACCCCTGAGTAACGAGGCTTTCCAGAAGCTCTGTCGATTCTTCCGAGTACCAAACCGCATCTTTTTTAGCATGATGGGCCAGAACTTTGACTGGTGCTGATGATTTATTTTGTAATGGACATTACAAATTCAGATAATCTATCATAGACATTTCTATCCTTGCACTGGTTTATTTAACAGCTGGTTACATCCCAGTTACATTTTTAAAATGAAAGACCAGAAGTGAAACCCACAAATGGACCCAAACAGACTACTTTGGTCCCTGCTGGTGTTTGTTGCGAAGAGCTGCAGCAGACTGATTTCAAAAGTCAGATGTGGTGGTGTTTCTTCTCTAAGAATTACTAAACCTGCTTTAAACGAATCACCAAACTTTGCTGGACTTTCTGGACTGCCGTTGATCTACTCAAGACGGGCTGTGTAACCTGTAAATATGTGTACAAACGAGTAGCACTATGCTACTCACAGGCCCAGTGAGACAAGCTTTGTTAGGTGTAATTTATGGAGCTTTGTTGGAAGTGGATTGTGACCAATCTAATTGTAATAGTTTTTCATCATTGCTTTTCATAAAACTAAAGTGTACTTGAGTGTACTTTCTTCTAACATTTCAAATAGAAGCTTCTATTTTTGAATTGTCTCCTACAGATATTTTGTCTGTTTGCACTGCAAATCTTTTTTTATTCAATAAATCAGTGTACAATTTGTTTAAATGGCATCTTATGCAATTACAGTAAAGTCCTGCAGGTTCTGCTTCTCTGTAAATATACACTCACTGGTCAGCAAAGAAGATACTATTGATTTGTCTATTAAAACATGAAGCCCTTCTTATCTAAACAAACTTAACATAACTCATTACATCTTAACTTTCTGTTCAGTTCAACTATACTTATATTTAACTCAATTTTATCCAGCCCAATAACATATGAACACATTTAAATTTCCACAAGTCACCGCTTGTCCTGCTCAGTGCGGGGCACAGATGTAAGTGTCACAGGACCAGCAGGGGTCGCTGTTGCAGTGAATGGGGAGGACTTATTCAGCTACAGAAATAACGCTATTTGTCCACTTGGTGGTGGTATTACTATTATTAAGGTGTAAGCGATCATTGTACAATTTCATTAGACTTTTGCTTTCCCAACCATTTAAAAAGGGAAAAAAATAATCGTTTTTAATCAAAGTTCGTTATTTCTATGCGTCTTCAAATTCACTATAGAGTATAATATAGTATATATATATGGTATAACATAATATAGTATAATAAAGTAAACGTTTGTACACCCCTGGTGCAATGACATGATTTTCTGGTTTTACAAAGATAAGAAATTAATTAAATGCTGTGGAGTAATACAATCACTGTGTAAACTAACACTAAACAAACTTTCCTAACCTAATACACTGTTTTTCATTAGCAGATCAAATAAAGCAGCATAAGATTAGATAAGGTTCATCAACCTGCTGTGTGCAAATTAGTTTTTAATTTAGTCTTTGGCTCCACAGAACTGTCTCTAATTAACACGGCATACATACCCATGCACCAAAATGACAGGCTTTTGACTGCAAATTTGGTGGGTAATCTTGACCCAGGCTGATCCGGGGCTTTTATAATGTATTATTATTATTAGAGCAGAACAGAACATGACGTGCTGTTCCCATCAGTCTGCTGGGAACCCCCACAGATCTGACCTGTGACCTGTGTTCCACCAAAACTATCAAGAAACACAACAAACTGAAGCATTTTTTGTAAAAAATGAGTTTATCGGTTCCATTTTTCAGTATAAAACACTTCGATAGCTCTGGCCAATCAATCAAATTCACTTTGACAACAGAACAAAATTCACAATTCCTGCACGTATCTAAAATAGCTTTGCACGGGGGACCAGGAATTAAACTAATTTTGGACATAACCTAACAAATCATTTAGGATTAGCTAGTACAGCGTAACATTAATTTAAAACAAAGAAATAATAAGAACAGTTTAAAAAACAACAGAAAACCCAATGCAAGCTGATCTGATCACAGTCCGAATGTGAGTCCTTAAGTCCAGCTCAGCGTGATGAGGGTGATTATGCAGTCTTCTGCTGGCCCTTTTTGCCAATCAGGGACTTGTGGATGTGAGGAATTACACCTGAGGAAAGAAAACAGGCCAACAGTCAGAAAAACTGAGCTGGAATTTGCAAAGGATCTCAGAGCAGAACATTAGTCCACAAGGTTTTGGGAAGTTCCATGAGTGATTAATCCATAAGAGTGCTCAGAACATGCAGGATTGGACAAAAGGTCAGTGAGGAGTAGGCACAGAGCGTAGGTGTGTAAAAAAACCCTCTCCCGACTCCCTCTATACCGCACTGTTTAGGATGCTGGACACTTTGTCCGAATTCCTCTGGATCGTGCACGGCATTACCAGCCACAAATAACAGCAAGCTGCTTATGTAAGGTTTGGACAGAACTTCAGTTACTCCACCACGCTTCAAGCTCCTGCTGGTACACGTTACTGTTTCATTGTGTTCATTATCATCCTGATCGACAAAATCTGTCATTTCAGATTAACAATACAGTTTTGTGTAACATACAGTAATAATGTAACACAAGGACGGTGGAATATAAAGAGCAGGCATTTATGAAACTGTACCGTGTGAGGACAGGAACTGCAGGACTGGCTGAACAGATTTATATATTTGGAATTATGATTGTAATGTAGCTATTACTCAGGATGATCTCAGATAGTCTCTACTGCAATTCTACAAAGTAATGAAGATAGGTCCATATACATCAGCACACCTAATTACATCAGGGAACTCATTATAATTAACAATAGGTGGAAAATTAAGTATTGATACACATAACCCGGGTCACAGCCGATTTTCAAAAGGATGTCGTGCTCTAGCTAGAGGAATATTTCTACACATGCCTTCATAACTAAGGCCTCAGACACTATAACTCTTTTTAAGCAGCAGCCCACAACCCTGAAAGCTCCCCAACTTACCACCACCAGCGATGGTAGCCTTGATGAGGGAATCTAACTCCTCATCACCACGGATAGCCAGCTGTAGATGGCGAGGTGTGATACGCTTCACCTTCAGATCTTTGGAAGCATTTCCTGCCAACTCCAGCACCTATGGACGGACCATTTAAGCACATTTTAAAAAGGCTAGCATTTAGAACGTCTGAGAGATGGACCGATTTAAAAGTGAGTTCCACCCTGATGGTGCATTATGGGATCATTTCCTGCACATGCTGTTTTTATTAAAAGTACTTATTAAAAGTGGGGCAACAAAGTATTTAGTCAGCCACTGATTGTGCAAGTTCTCCTACTTAGAAAGCTGAGATAGGTCTGTAATTTTCATCATAGGTACACTTCAACTATCAGAGACAAAATGAGGGGGGAAAAAATCCAGGAAATCACATTATAGGATTTTTAAATAATTTAATTGTAAATTATGGTGGAAAATAAGTATTTGGTCAATAATAAAAGTTCAACTCAATACGTTGTGACATAACCTTTGTTGGCAATGAGAGAGGTCAAAAGTTTCCTGTAAGTCTTCACCAGGTTTGCACACACTGTAGCTGGTATTTTGGCCCATTCCTCCATGCAGATCTCCTCTAGAGCAGTGATGTTTTGGGGCAACACGGACTTTCACTCCCTCCACAAAATTTTCTATGGGGTTGAGGTCTGGAGACTGGCTAGGCCACTCCAGGGACCTTGAAATGCTTTTTTTACGGAGCCAGTCTTTCGTGCCTGAGTGGTGTGTTTTTGGGATCATTGTCATGCTGGGAAGACCCAGCCATGTTCCATCTTCAATGCTCTCACACTGATGGAAGGAGGTTTTTGGCTTTAAAATCTCAGGATACATGGGCCCCGTTCATTCTTTCCTTAACACAGATCAGTCGTCCTGTTCCCCTTTGCAGAAAAACAGGCCCCCAAAGCATGATATTTACACCCCCATGCTTCACAGTAGGTATGGTGTGTTCATGGGATCAAAAACTCAGCATTCTTCTTCCTCCAATTGAGTTTTTACCAAAAAACTTCTATTTTGGTATTTTTCATTTCATGAACCACACATGATATTCTCAAAAATCATCGTTCTTCTGGATCATCCAAATGCTCTCTGGCAAAACTTTCAGACGGGACTGGAACATGTAACTGGCTTAAGAAGGGGGACACGCCTGGCACTGCAGGATCTGAGTCCCTCTCTCCGTAGTGTGTTACTGATGGTAGCCCTTTGTTACTTTTGTCCCAGCTCTCTGCAGGTCATTCATCAGGTCCCTCCGTGTAAGTTCTAGGATTTTTGCTCACCGTTCTCAAGACCATTTTGACCCCACAGGATGAGATCTTGCGTGGAGCCCCAGATTGAGGGAGGAATATCAATGTTCTTGTATGTCTTCCATTGTCTTACGAAATTGCTCCCACAGTTGTGATTTATTCACTAACCAGCCCTGCTTGCCTATTGTAGGATTCACTCTTCCCCCAGCCTGGCGCAGGTCTACAATTTTCTTTTCTGGTGTCCCTTCAACAGCTCTTTGGTCTTGGCCATTGGGTTGAGTTTTGGAGTCTGACTGTTTGAGGCTGTGGACAGGTGTCTTTTTTTTATACAGATAACGAGCAGGTCAAACAGGTTGGCCATTAATACAGGTAACGAGTGGAGGACAGAAGAGCTTTCTTTAAGGGAAGTTGTTAGAGTCTGTGAAAGCCAGAAATCTTGCTTGGTGTTTGTGGGTGACCAAATACTTATTTTCCACCATGATTTACAATTAAATTCTTTTAAAAAATCCTACAATGTGATTTCCTGGATTTTTTTTTTTCTCATTTTTGTCTCTCTCAGTTGAAGTGTAACCTATGATGGAAATTACAGACCTCTCTCATCTTTCTAAATAGGAGCCAAAACTTGCACAATCAGTGGGCTGACTAAAATACTTTTTTTTTGCCCACTATAAATGGTATTTTTTGTATTAAAAAAGGATCGTTCCGGTCACATCATGACAAGGTAATTGCCTAAACAAACAGAAAATTATTTCAATGATTTGAGATGTTATACCAATTACACAGAGTCCCCCCAAATTCCACAATGGGAGCTGTGATTACCTCAGCTGTACGGCAGAGCCAGATATTCGAGGATGGCGGCGCTGTACAAAACAGCCCGCTGTTGGCTCCCCCACGCGCCCATGGGCTGGTAGTACGGGGTCTTTCAAGTGGCCTATGGATACGACCCACAGGGAAACTACAGTTGAAAAGAGGAAAGGTTGAGTAAGTTCTGAGGTGAAGTTTTTTTAGTTCAGCAATCCAAACATTGTAAAGTTCCATGGGGGGAATTTGAGGTGGGTACTGTCAAAAAAACAGGTATGGGGCGAAGAAACAGAGCTACAAACCTGTAAACATGATACAGGACAGACAACAGCGACAACCGTCAACAAACCTGATTTTCAACTTAGTCTTAAGTGTTATACACAAATGATTCTACCAGTACCACCGACAAACTGAAATTATTTAACAGCATAAATTAGTGGTCAAGGTTTACCTGAAGTCCAGCCCTCTGAGAGCGAGACACAGCTTTTGCCTTAGCCTTGCCACTGTCCTTTCCTGCCTTGCCTCCAGCCTGGCACAGAGCAAAATATATTTCATGAAATAGACACACATCAGACAATGGTTTATAACAAAACTATTGCTCTCTGTATCAGCCCGAGTGCAGGGAGAATGCTACAATAATGGGGTAAGCAAAACTGGTCAAAATGACAGCTTTCAACCTGGCACCCATAACACATGGAAGTGTAACACAAGCATCTGCACAACAGTCCTGTTATCACAATAACAACTACAAACAAAGTCAGAAAATGTTCTGTTATCAGAAAATAAACAAGGCATGTTGTGTCTTCACCTCCTGAAAAGTAAAAAGGCTATAATTTTCTTAGATTGTATTCTTAACACTTTATTTATCACCATAGTTGCGCTCAACAGACCCAGTTATTTAAAACTGCAAACAATTTGAATATCTACTTTAGGGCTATGTTAACTAAGAATTAATGTGCTGCTGCCATGGAACAGTAGCTGATGCAAATCTGAACTGTGATTAGTAAAATCAAACTCCCCATAAACTGGAAGTTTCTGCTCTGAAGGTTAGAGCAGTTTCATCAACCCAGAGGTCACATATGACATCAGATCAACATGGCTGCTTACAGCAAACAGTAATTAAGTAAATTTCCTTTAAGCAACATTCCTGTAGAATTTGTTTCAGATCATACAGCATACAAACAAAACCATATCAAATCTGAAACATGTGGAACAGAAATCTGTTTAGGAGTTTGTAAATCAAATAAACCTCTAGCGGAAGCGTCCATGTTCTCCCACCACGTGTGGTCTACAAGACGTTGGCAATTTATACTTCTTATACTCATTTTAAGTCTAGGCTAAAGACATACTTATTTACACAGGCTTTTGACTAGATTTAGACCGGGACGCATGGCTTGGGTCACTGGGGCCGGAGTCTGGAGTCATGTCTGGCCTGCCTGCCTTGTCTTTTAGCCAGGAGTGTTGGGTGGGCGGTCTGACTGAACTGGGCTTCGGTCCTCTTGCTCTTGACTCGTGCATCCTTGCCTTAGAATAAGGGCAGAGCTGGGGGTTCATAGTCAAAGAGTCTTATGGTGATCAGAGACGCTGGGTTGCTGTCTTCTGCCTCCCGTGGGGTTGCCGATGTCTCATGTGATCCCTCTTGGCTGTGTTTCCTTCCAGTTCTCCTCTTTCTAGCTATGCTGCTATAGCTAATGCTGCCGGGGTCTCATGCTACACAAGGCATCAGTGATTGTTAATAGACACTGTGCTCTTAATCAATAACTAATTACATTTTCTGTTTTCTCTCCGAGCTGTGTTCCAGTACCAGTTCCAGCCCCACACACGATGTTCATCTGCTGCAGCTCCACTCAAGCTGCATCCGTCATCAGCTCCAGCCCCACCATACCCGGGCCACTTAATGCCGATGTGCATATTTCACATTTTATTTGAACTTTGACTCCATGACTTTAGTTTCGTCCTTAGATTTATCATCTACGCCGCCAAAGGAGGTCTGGTCCCTTTTCGAATCTTGGTCCTCCCAAGGTTTCATCCTCATAACACTCAGGGAGTTTTTCCTTGCCACTGTCGCCCTAGGCTTGCTCAATTTGGGATTGGACGTAGTTATTAGGAGATAATCTAAACTTGTAAAGTTGCTTTGAGACAATGCTCCACAGCAAAAAGCGCTATATAAATAGATTTGACTTGACTTGATACAATACATGCTTATAGGACTGCATATCAGCAGCAAGTGGGGTTACAGACAAGCCATCGTGCACCCCTTACACCTCAACACTTCTTTTTGAAATTATTACAAAAGCAAGACAGTGCATGTCCAGTTTGATCTTATTCATTGTGCGTTTTATAACATGCAGCACTTGTTACTGCTCTCCTATTAAATCCCAAAATATATTACAATACTATGGAGTTAAACTGCTGCACCAACTTTAACTGCAAGGAGGGGATGAGGAGTGATGTATTAGCACTTAGGATCAGAGCAAAGTCAGTTCAATATGGAAAGATAAAGTTAGAATTCAACAGAAAGTTACCAAACGTTTATTAGAAAAAAAAACCATATGAATGGTGTCCATGTGTTTATAATAAGAGATGTAGGTTACAAGAAATACAGTATTTTTTTTCTGTCAGTGTTTCCCCAAAGGTCTAACAGAGCTGGGGAAGTACCTGTAGGAGATCGAGGGATTGTTGTTTGGTGGCAGTGGGGGATGTTTGTTGGTCATTTCTGTATCATGAATATGATAAACTTATAACAACTGTGTTTACTGTCACCACTGACGGGTAAAGTATCAGTTAATGGTTGATATTATTATAGTAACTCCACATTGTACATGGGTTTGTTTCTCTGTTACTTCCAGTCATCACCCGTATATATGTGGTAAACAGCTCATTTACCGACTGGGACTGGAATCAACATAAACAGTATTTAATTTCGGGGAAGTACAGAACCACCTAACCTGATTTTCAATCTAATACCAATAAAGTTCTTAGCATAGAATAATACTGACACACAGAATCACAGTTATTTAAACGCAACTACACAAAATAAAGAGTGAGTTATGCAAATGATACGTGGTTGTCTGACAAAATAAAGTGCAGTAAACAACGAGATGCTGTAGCACAAGTGCAATTTTCTAGTTTGAATAATCATCGTCATTCTATGTAGTTTTAAAGTACAACCTTTTTTATTTACAACTGCATCAAATGTGATTTAGAAGTCGGGTGGGGGGGATTTAGAAGTCTGGGGTTAATTATGAAGTAATAGTGCAATAGCTGTGTACTGAATTCAGTGAGATAAACATACATTATAATGCAGAAAATCCCCATTCGGACTTCTAATCATCTGTACCAGTACATCTAGGTGCCTGTAGATGTAACCACATATCAATGCTTCATCCACTCCTATTTCTTAATGGCTTAGACTGTTAAAAAAGAAATAAATAACAACAACGGGAAGAGATGAACAGAATCTGGCAGAAAGCATCTGAAAAATCCTGTATGATAAATAATGTGTTTAGCATCCGGCTATGTTCAGTTTAAGAGTCCACACTCTATTCAAACTGACGGGTTCTATCTCGAGTGCAATTCAAATGCTGAAACTTTACTATCCCTTACTAACGGCTCTCTATAACCCACCGACATCAAAGGTGGTCAGCTTCAAAACAAGCAAGTCAGAAAAACAAACAGCATTTATGTGGACAAATAAGCACCTGATAAAGAAAGATGGATGGACAGAGAATCCAAAACACTGAAGAAGCATTTAACCCACGTTACTGATAACAGATAATGATTCTGTTTGCAATCGAATAATTCAGCTTTTCCTTCACTTGTAGTTCTACATTCCACTGATGATAATAATAAAAACAGCCATTTGAATGGTTGATGCCATCTTTTGTGCATATAGGACAGAACACTGATGTAAAAACTGTTCAGTGCTCATATATTCACTTGTTTTTAATAACTTACATTTCACATTTACAGTTATTTGACATTAGCAGGTAAAATAGATAGAACATTCAAATGTAATCTGAGGCAAACTGACAGGCCTATAAACCAGTGATAACAATTTATAACAATTTTATGACTTATACCCAGCCCTAGAACCGTTATCCTCTATCAAGCAGAGAGCACATACATGCAGAAAAAGCAGTGGACGGAAGTGAGACTGAATGAACCATCACTAAGAAGTGACACAGTAAGTCCTATATTTTAAACACCACTTTGGGTTTTAAAATATATCAAGTTATGTTCTTATGTTACGTTTCTGTGAAGTACTGCTGGCCTTCACCGCCTTATAAAGTTCAAGATGCATGGATGCTGATAGATAACACTCATATCTCTACACACAAACACACACACACACACAGGCATGACAGATGCAGCACGACACTGTACTTATTACAGCATTATGGTCATAATTTATCCTGAATACCTGTGTAAAGTGATGTGTAGACTGGTAGAATTAAATTAAAACAACTATTTTCTCTCCAATGCACAACTGCAGAGTCAGACAAGTGTGTGTAGCATTATAAAGTTTTGCTGTAAAGCACAACAACCCTACATATGTATGAAGTTTTATCTTTTAATGAGTAATAATAAGAGGCATCAGTTCCAGTTTTCACTGACAGAACCTGACCACAGGTCTGCTAACAATTAGTACACGATTTTGAACAGTCTTTAAATCCCTACAAGCGTCTCTGGAAATGACTTATTTTACTGTGTGTTAAACTTAGGGCAATTTAAAATAAACTTATGAAAACAACTGTCTAAAATGTACTAGTTATCATCATTACAGATATCAGTTAATAAGATTAAGATTAAATCTAAGACACCCTCAATCCCTCTGAAGCTCGTATTATAGATCATGTTATTTTTTATCAATAAGTTATCATTATATAACGAGATAACTTCATACAAAATACATTCCTGTAACCTAATCAAACGAAAGAATGCCAAAGCTGCCTTTAATTAGAAAAACTAATTAACCGGGCCAACTAAGGTTTTAAGAAAACACAGAAGTGAGCTGAATGAACCGCACACTACATGCTCCACACTAAAGAGTACATGAGAGGACTACGGAGACGGTGTGAAACGGTACGCACTATGTAGTATGCTAGTACAGACAGTACAGACAGTACCAGGTTTTCCGTAGTTAGCGCGCGGAGAAACGATGAAGCTAACGGATTAGCTTAATACAATGTATTTCTTCGCACAGTAAACGCTAACGAGAATAAAGCGAGAATGACCACACCTACACGTGCACAAAAGCCATAAACGTACCATTTCCACAGTTGTTTGTTTGTTCGAGATCCGAGAGCGAGCAGAGGAACAATAACGCGCCGCTTAACAGAAAACACGCCGGAGCAGACACACTGACCAATCACAGTCCAGCTTACTGGTTCGAATTTCATTTCGAACCAATAATGTTATACATTGTTTGACGCCTCCCCATCCCCCACCGATGAACGAACAGTATTTTGCAAACACAGAGAGGCGGGACATAAAATAACTACTGTAAAATGAATAAAAGTACAAAATAGAGACGTATGACTCTTTATTACATACATTTAACCATTCAATCAAATAAAAGTCTAGTTATAGATTTAGAAAATTTCATAAAATGTAATTCATATTTACCAAGGATATATAACAGAGCACTAACTGACATATATTTATTTTTAAAAGTAATTTATTAACAAAATCAAGTAGCACGATTATGGACACCAGAGCGTTAAGTACTTTGTTTAACTTCAGAATTACTGACAACTAATGTTGTAAAGTATTTAAATTAACAATTAACTTAATAGTTTAATAGTATTTTAATTTAATTAATCAACAATCAAATAAGTAACAGCTATAAATTATTTGAATGTTAGATTAAACGGTTTTTAATCTCGAACACACAAGCAAAAATCTCAAAAAGTAAACCATGTTACATACTGTAATTGTAGATTCGTACTTTTTCGCGATTGAACCGAGGCGGGACTAATTGTTTGATCGACATTTTAATCAACCAATTAAATAGCTGGATTTGATAGTTCGCGTCTTGACAGACAGTCTGTTATTCCATTCAGAGAGCAGTAAATCTGTACTAACATGGAGTCTTTTACCCACCTGTATTCTGACCGCTCCAACAGTTTATGTATTAAGTCGTTGATACACAGATCAGGTACAAACGAGCTACAACGCTATGCTATTCTGTATTTGTATATTATTTATCATTTTCAATTTTCATTTAAACTTCAGTTTAATTTTAAGTGATCTAGTTTTAATTTGAATCCATTCGGTTATGGATGGGTTGTTTTTCTTCTTTTTTTCATTAATAATGGCAGTTTAAACAAAAATATAAAATTTGTAACCAACTTGTGTTATTTGTTGCGAATTTTTATTTAACATTTCAGTTGTAATTCTTGGAAAGTAACCATATTAAATTCACATTTGTAATAGGCTATATTAAGGAAATGTGTGAATTATGTTCCGGTCCATGCATGAACCGTTGATATGCTTGTTTATGTACAGAATATAATGTTTAAAAATAAGTTACATGTAACTATTTACAAATTATATTTGTAAATATAGCAGCTTTGCATTATGTGGTTTGAATTTTAATTTTACATTTTAAATATGGTAAATTTAGTTTCTCAGACCATTGACATTTCTGTACATTGAATTTATTAGATGAATAAATAAATTATAAGATAATATGTCCTTTCTCAGATTGTTGTTTTAAAAAACTAACTTCAGGTCCATTTTGGTTCCACTAATAACATCTAGGTGTGAGCTATTCTCACATGTTTAAGGCAAGAGTTTATAATTAAGGCATACAGTGGTGTGAAAAAGTGTTTGCCCCTTCCTGATTTCCTAGTTTTTTGCATGTTTGTCACACTTAAGTGTTTCGGAACATCAAACCAATTTAAATATTAGTCAAAGACAACACAAGTAAACTCAAAATGCAATTTTTGAATGAAGGTGTTTATTATTAAGGGAGAAAAAAATCCAAACCTACATGGCCCTGTGTGAAAAAGTGATTGCCCCCTAAACCGCGTCCTATCACATTTACATTTACATTTACAGCATTTAGCAGACGCCCTTATCCAGAGCGACTTACAATTGATACAATCCTACAATCCAAGCAATTGTGGGTTAAGGGCCTTGCTCAAGGACCCAACAGTGGCAGCTTGGCAAAGGTGGGATTTGAACCCTGGACCTTCTGGTCCATAGTCCAGTACCTTACCCGCTAGGCTACCACAGTCACCCGCAGTCACCCGCTAGGCTACTATCAGCCCACCAACCCACAAATCAACCTGATGTAATAGAGTAGTGTAGAAAATCCAGACTGTACTGAATGTGTGAGAACTGGAGGATTAAGACATCACTTTATAGTCTTTTCACCTTTTCTTTTAATGCTTTTGCTTTGAGTGTTTAATCCATCACAGTACAGTACAGTAGATAAAGATGTGGTTTCCCAGGAAAAAATGTACTGTGAATTTTTATAGTAAAACTGTGAATTGCTTGACAGTTTTAACGTGAACTTTCACAGTTTGACCATGAAGTTCACAGTTCTACTATGAATTTTGTTATGGTAATTTCATAGTACAACTGTAAACCTGGTGGACTATGAACTGACCATGACTTATTGCACAATTTGGCCACTTCATGGTTTTACTGTTTCACAGTACATTTTTCCTGGTTTAAGATGTTGTTTAATTTAGGTTGATAGGAGGAACTGTTTAGATCAGGATCTACTTCCTGATTATTTAATTGGTGAGCGTTTAGCAGCCAATCCTGCTGCAGGATCCCGGAACTGTCGGAATACGGTAGGAAACGAAGGCAGTGTTCCAGCTGGAGCGCACAGGCTGGTAGAGAAGCAGGCGGGTGAGGGTGAAGATGGCGGATGGGGATAGTGGGAGTGAGCGCGGTGGAAGTGGAGGAGGCAGCGGGTTCTCACACTTCAGGGACCAAGAAGAGACCCAGGAGCTGGCCTCCAAACGATTAGACATCCAGAACAAGCGCTTCTATTTGGACGTGAAGCAGAACTCGAAGGGCAGGTTCGTGAAGATCGCTGAGGTAGGGGCCGGGGGCTCTAAGAGCAGGCTGACCCTCTCCATGTCGGTGGCGGCGGAATTCCGCGACTACTTGGGAGACTTTATTGAGCATTACGCCCAGCTCGGGCCTAGCACCGCGGAGCAGATCGCCCAGTCCTCTAGCGGGGAGGACGGTGGGCCTCGGCGGGCCCTAAAGAGCGAGTTTCTAGTCAGGGAGAACCGCAAATACTACCTCGATCTGAAGGAGAACCAGCGCGGGAGGTTCCTACGGATCCGGCAGACCGTTAACCGTGGGGCCGGCTTCGGCCAGGGAGGAGGAGGAGGGGTTCCTGTTTCAGCCAACATGCAGGCCGGACAAACCATCGCCCTCCCGGCTCAGGGACTGATCGAGTTCCGAGATGCTCTGGCCAAGCTGATAGACGACTACGGCGGTGAGGATGAAGATCTAGCCGGGACTGGCTGCCTCGCCGGTGGATATGGGGAGCTTCCCGAAGGCACGTCCATCACCGTGGACTCCAAACGCTTCTTCTTCGACGTCGGCGCCAACAAATACGGTGTGTTTCTGCGTGTGAGCGAGGTGAAGCCCAGCTACCGGAACTCCATCACCGTGCCGTTTAAAGCCTGGAGCAAGTTCGGGGGAGCTTTCTGCCGCTACGCCGAGGAGATGAAGGAGATCCAGGAGCGTCAGAGGGATAAAATCTATGAGAGGAGACCCGAAGAAGAGGAATCAGAGGGAGACGAGGTGGATGATGACTGATCCGGAACGGTTCGTATAGAGGACCAAAAACAGGCTAAATCAAATAGTAAATCATTGGCTATAGACTCTTAGAAAGGAAGGTTGCTTAAGGGTTCTGTAGATAGTTCCAGCAGATCCAGGTAGAACTATTAATATTTAAATAACTCTCTAAACTATACAACGAAAATTTTGCACCTCAAGATGGATTTTAAAAGGGTTCCAGGTGCCACCGGGAAGCTTTTTGTAATGGTGTATATGTGTAAAGTGTATGTATTTAGCAATACACACAAAAAAGAAACAGAAGACACACAGTGTAAGTAGAGGCAGTAATAAAATAAGCTTCGTACAAAAAGTTTCCAGCCAATGAAGAACTTTTTGTTTGAAGCCTCCTCTTTCTCTGGAGCGTGTATTATATTATACATCTTCACTACCTCTAAATGTATAACTCAAGAACACTACAGTGACTACCAGGATTTTTCTTTACTCTCAATAGTAATGTTTTAAACATTTACATATTAAACATAAGCATTTATATATTTAATTTAGTCTGATTTGGTCCTCTAAGACGCGTAAATGGGAGCGAATCTCGTGCATGATGAACTATAATGCTAAAAACCTATGACGAATAAACTAGAGTGGCTGAGGAACGATGTCATACATATAATCTGTTTAGCTAGCTATGTAAAAGTACTGCCTAGCTAGCTGCAGTGCACGTACGGGAAATAAAGCTCCATCTTACACCCTAGAGGTCTTCAGTTTGTCCTTTTGGTTCTTAAAGGTTAGGCTAGTACAGCAGACCTTTTAAAAGCAGATTTATATCTTAGAACAAGAGCAGTGTTATTTAAGAGAGCATCTGTAGAAAGGTTCAGGACCTTCTAAGGCATTGTTTCCACATTGAGGAATAATGATGACAGTCATGCATGTGACCATCAAGATTCTAACCAGATATTGATAATCTGTAAAAGTAATTTAAATCTGGTCACTGAAACCACTTTAGGAGTTCTGAGACACATTTCAACCAAAACGTGAATACATTAATCTCTATAGAGCGACTTAAAACTGATCCAGTCAAAGCAAATGAGGGATAAGGGCATTGCTCAAGACCCCAGCACTTTCAACTTGGAAGTGCTGGGATTTGAAAACTAAACCTTCTGTACAGTAGTCTAATACCCCATTCATTGTGCCACCAGAGTCATACACTCATGGCCAGTGAATGCCAGTGTTGGTGCCTTTAAATAATTAAAGCTGATTGGCATATAGCTTGTAATGCAGCACATTCTTCTGGTGGGATGCAGCTGGACTCTATCTAAAACGGCTGTGGCATTCTTCATGATTCAACAGCTCTTTCAGAAGGACAAACCAAAATCCTTTACAGTGTTGGATGGAACTTGTTCTTAGGGTATAGGCCTAGTTTGTTGGAAGCTCCTGTTTTGGTACAGCAGCATGGAAAAATATCCATATTAACTCCCCAAACCTGTTCTAAGTGTTACAAATACTTCAGTATTACTTAAACATTGATACCATGTGTACTTATGGCCACGATGGACTGATAACCAGCAGACATTTACTGACATAAAATCCAGTTTCATGCTTTTGCAGGAACCTCGTTCACTTTTGATTCAAATGACTGGACTGCAAGATTTTCTCCAGTTGTTCGTATACAGCCACGTTGTTGAGCCATTCATACACAAAGGTGCTATGAAAGATTTCACTACCTTCCTTAAGCATCCGCGATTTGCTCTTTTTGTAATTATTTTTCTTTTACCACATGGAATAGAAAACTGAGAATGTACATACTAAATTATTCTCACAGGTTCTTATGGAGATGGCTGGGGGTCGATAAAAGCACACGGCCTTACACTGATCCACAAATACAGAGGCCACTTGGCATTTAAATTGTGAGAGAATTAGCACAGATTGAGTGACAGTATTTTTAAATAGAAACCAATCAAATGTTTAACCCTTAATTGTTAGTAAATCAATACCCATGTGAGTTTTTTTTAATTGAATAACCAGTGTTTAGTGCATTTACTGGAAATGTTATGAGATTCAACTTAAAACTACTCAACATGGGTCAAAGACTTATTTTTAACCATGATATATAAAATATATAGAAATATATTTATATTATAGGAATATAGAATAATTCTACATGCTTTTATGAGATTACTGTATTGGAATTCCTGATGCACTTATCCAGTGGGATATTTCTTCTGAGTTTGTCTTTTCTTGGATGCAAGGCCATAAAACATAAATCAGAACATAGGATAAAGTATTTAAGATGCATTGAATTAATTGTAGTTGCATGTTTTATTCTCTTAGCAGTCGATTCATTTGATGCCGTTTTTATTTTTCCAAATACAAATTCAGTTGTGTTTTTTGGTATCAGTTCTGTTAGTATGCAGACAATATGAATGCCATGCCAGGAACAGGTTTTTTATCATCGCTCCTTTAAAACTTATCTGTTACAGACAAAACCATCTGTTTTTTATTGTTTGTTTAATCTGTTCTAATTTTGCTGTATTATTAAGTGAGCAGTTTGTTCCTGAATGCACAGTCTGTATCAGTGGCTGCACTTGTATTACCTTGATCCTGTTTCCTTCTGGTTCTGATTTACGATGCTTATAACAGCAATGTGTTGGTCATTCACACCACCTGGGAGCAATAGTGTTATGTTTAACTACTTTTAAATTCTCTTTGAGTTTTGTTTTCTGTTCCAGTCTGTTCTGTACTGTGTCCAGTGATAAAGGCAGCTGCTCAGTCCAGATCATTCTGCTGTAACACTCCAATATTTAATAAAAAGGATTTTACTGCGGAAATCACTCGTCTGAATGAACCAGTGCTCGTCTCAAATGTTGGATTGAGGATCTGCAAACCGTTCTGTCACTGCTTATATAAAATGGAGAAACTGAACACAGCTCACTGATTCATTTCATGTCAGAGAATTGCACACGTGCTCCTGAGCAGTTCCTTTGGTCTAACCGGTGTGTATCGGACATGTTTAGAATATATCACCTAAAGGTGACTCTGGTATCTGTGGTTCTTCAACTGAGATCTGAAGACTGATATCCTAGACCAGTGGAATGCTCTTGGGGCTCCCTGTACCCTGCTAAATAACATTATATGGACTATTACCACCAACTATTAAACATAGTGTAGAAAAGCTGAATCTTTTAGAAAAGAGCACCACCAGACCCGCCAGGTTCAGCCAGTAAATTCTTAGTGATTAGTACTACCTCACCACAGGCTGTGTTTCAAGGACAGAATAGGACAGAGGCCACATGAAATGAGCGCAGTAATGTGGCTCAGTTCACCTTCGGACATTAAGCGTCTGTTCAACAGAAACCCATGTTACTGGAGTGACGTCATCCTTTTCCATCCTAGTAACCCTAACCCAGTACCCTTGCCCTCTGAAGGTAAGGGTAATTAGCATTACAGCCTTAGTGTTTGACTGGCTATCCATCAATATTCTATTAGTACAGTACAGCATGTCCTCCAGCAATCAGTCAGTCATTAGTGTCTCTGCGTTTGTTGTTAATGCTTTCACTGTAGGTTAGAGATCCAGTGAGAAAGAAGAGTGAGGGTAACGGAGATGAGGAATGATGAGAAGAGGAGCAGTGGGTAAGGTGCTGTGATCTGCCTCACTGCAGGGTGAATCATCCATATGTGCTGGGTTTCCTGTACTATTTTTATCCCCAGTGTTGCTATGTTACACTCTGACTCTAAATATACAACTAGGATCTGTGCGTGGGAGAAAATCATAAACTCGTAAGTCAACAAACGTAGACAAGTGGCACTCTGGGTGAGGTGTATATAATTAAAACTGTTTAATTCATGCTGAATCTACGACCTTCACAAAACGAATCCTAGTGCTGATGCTAGCTATAGCGACTCCAGCACAGCTGGCACTCCGGTGGTGCAGACGTCAAACATGCCAACCTAACACCATGGCAACCTGGCTTTGAGTCCTAGTGGTACCTTCCATCTGAAATGGGCAGACTGTGCTCTGCCTGGATCAGGTGATGTGGTCAGTGCTGCAGCTGCTTCTTCCTCACCTTCTCACCTCAACGCCGGCACCATTTCAGCTTCTCTCATTCACAAGCGATTCATCAGGCCTGGTCCTCTACTAAAGCTAAAAAAATTATTCAAAACAATTTTTAATCTGTATAATTGTGCAGTTGCTTCTCCGCTGTTTGAAACATGTAATTACCACCAATTAACATAACACCCAAATACTTATTTCTGTGGTGGATGAGATGAAACTAATTGCAGGCACACCATCATTTAGAGAATCAGTAAGGCAAATATGAACAGTCTAAACAAATAAACTCACGAAATACTGATGCGGTGTTTCTTACGGTAAAGTTGATCATTTGCTGTTGAGGTGCAGATCTCTTGCAAAGTGAATCCCCATTTGGGCATTTAGCTGAAATTCCCTACATAGCCACAGAGTGTCGTCGATTCCCACTATAGCCAAAAGGTCTGTGCACCTACTTTTAAATGTCTGCGCGATGCTGGATGCTGCTGATTTCACAGATCGGTGATATTTCCGGACTCTCTTGCTTCCTCCACAGAGGAGGTTTGAGTTCACACTGAGAGCATACGCGCCCCTGTAACATCTGGAACACAGTTCTGCTTTGGCCTCAAACAATGTCTCTGAGCAGAGTGGATCTTTTATATGGGATTCATGATGCGCATGGGGTTAGATCTGTGGTAGCGCTAGCAGACTGGGTGCCCTCGCCTAATAAGAGGTTAATGATGTCACTGGTGCAGGAACTGCTGAGATCATTAAAATAAAGCCTGACATTTATTGGTGAAAAGTAGCAACAACAGTTTAGTGACAGAGCAGTTATGTGACAGTTCCTGAACTCTGCTCTGTGGAGATCCACAGGTTCAAATGATGTTAATGTGTAGATCTTTCACCTTGTTTGAACAGAAGATCAGCACATTATTCACATCAAAATAAACACTGAAGACCAGCAATAGTGCTTTCCTCCCAAATAATACATTTTAGTTCATAAATACACCCTCAGGTAAAAGACATTCAATAAGCAAACAAAGTCACACAGACACCATGTAAATATGGGGTTTCCTCTACAGAATGGGAGACTCTCCCCAACATAATATAATACATCAGTCTCTCATAAAAGGTTAAATCATTTCCAGGACTCTCCTCTGCTGAGTTTTCTTTATGAACCTGTGCGTTACTAATCATGGCACACCTTGGCTTACTCATACACCAGCTGAACCTGCACTTGGTCTTTCAGGGCTTCGTTCTCAATGTACATGTACAGCGGTGAGTTTGGAGATGGTGCTTCATGTGTGGACTCGCTCTCCTCTTTCACAAGGTCATGCTGAGAGGTCACACACAGGTCATGTTCCTGCAGGAACACTGGGTAACGAGGTGCCATTTTCTCGATTCGGGCCGAGCGGCGTACTGGAGTGAAGAATCGGATTTCAGAGCCATTAACACGTCCAGGTTTCTCCCCATGCTGACTCTTTTTCCCACTGTGGTAGGAAAAGCAGAACAAAAAGCAGCAGGTTTGAGTTTCAGGACAGAAATCAGTTCAACTGCATTTAATAATTTCACATCAGATTACTAAATAGATGTAAAACCCATTAATCTACTATTTCACCAAACTCAGACTTCAGCCCTAACATGTCAGAGAGTGAAATACCCCGGAGTGGCTGTGATCTTATATTTCACAACAGATGAGCCTCTCCTCTCTCCACGAATCCGAGCACCAACAGGTTTTGGGGTACACATGTTACTCTGGCACTCCTCCTCACTGCCAACATCACCATCCACCTCCACCCGAGTCACAGATGAAGCTGAATTATGGATGAGACCATCATGGATTTTAATACATGTATTAATTTCACTGTGTTATCTTTCTCACATCTCTCTCACACACACACACACACACACACACACACACCTTTAATACAGTATGTAATAGATCATGCACATTCTCCAATCGCACCCCATTACAGAATCAGCCCTCTCTCATTTCTCAGGTTTATGCCTTTAATTTCTCAGGTCACATGATAGCACACACGTCATGCTCTTGAGTAAGAACTGCTATTACATAGAAAGAAGAAAAATGCATTTCCTGTGTACCTTTTGCTTCCTTCTTTTTGAGGATCTCAAAAACCACAGAGCGCAGTTCATCTACTGGCTGATAAAGCAAATACATTAAAAATAAATAACTGTTAGATTAAACAGATGTGATGTGTGGGTAAATCAACAGATCAGTTAGTGACAACCAGAGCCATCTTACAGGGTTAGGGTTAATAGTGAGCAAAAGGGGGAGTGAGCCGTACCTCTCTAACTATCCGAATGGCCTCTTCAAAGGTGGGCAGTACATCCAGGTTTCCCTCCCTCTCCATCAACCGGACTTGGCAAATCCAGTATTTGGCAAATTTCTGGGCCATTGGTACCCGTGACAGAACATCTCGCACCTGGTTTACAGGACAGCCCTGTTGGGAAAAATGAGGAAGTGTGTCAAGACAGTCCAGCTTGAGAAGAACTAAAGAAAGGAATACAGACATCTACATACTACGGCAGCAGCAATTTGCTCCCCCACCAATGGGGTGACCCGAGTCCGAGTCCTGGCTGTGCCTTTCAGCCTTGTTGGGCATCAACAGTTACCCAGTCTGAGCCCTGAGTGATGGGCTGCAGGCCCATATAGGGTGCGCATTCACCTGTGCCCCGTGGAATCCATTAGAGGTTCTGGAACATTTCAATTAAATTACCTGCTCAATCAGTCTTATACAATCATTCAGCGACTGATCCACAGCACAGACGAAGTGTTGGACCTCATCCTCCTGTTCCATCGTAGTCCAATAACTCTGAGGAGGAAGAGCGCTGGTCTTTCTCCTCGCCGGCCTAACAGGCATCGGAGGTCGTTTATAGGTGATGCCTTTTGATTCTCGCCATTCCTGAAGTTTACGTCTGTTATTCATCATCAGGAAGGAATCAGTTAAGAATATAAACAGTGTCCACACAGTAACAGCCTGGTGTACTTTAAATTATTCAAGATCACATTTTAAAAGAAGCCACTGTGAATTACTAAAGATTTTAACTCAAAGACATGCATCAGGATTTAAATCCAGTGTATGATTCATTTAAACTCACAGTCTCTCTTCCTGAGCTGCAGACAGCTTCTTTTTCCCATCCAGAGGGACAGTCCTGACTCCATCTGTCCTAGGGCTGAATGCTGATTTTGGAGTCTTTGGTTGCACGGGCTCCCTGACCTGGCTGGAGGTCTTGGTGGGTCGTGGGAGGGTCTGTGGCACTGGGGCTTGACTCGTGGCCTTGGAAGGTAGTTTGAACGTGGTACGCCTTTGCTGCAGAGCTGGGTTTTTTACATTTCCTTTTGGTTTGGGAATGTTGTGTTGAGTTTCAGGAAAAGCTGATCCACATGTCGATCTTGGCCTGGTTGTGCTGGGATTGTTTTCTTGCATGGCTGATGGTTTACATTCCACCTTGTTTGAAGTTTGTGGAACTTGAGATTTGAGAACTTTTCGCATAATTTGTGATCTGTGGGGGTTCACCTGAGGACACCGGATTAAAGATTTTTTGATATCCAGTTCACCAGGAGCAATCACTGGCTTTGCAGCACCAGCACTGGGATTGTCTTTATGTGTCGCCTTTGTTAATCTGGTCTGCAAAGCAGTCCCTGTTTTTGGTTTAGTTCCACCTGCTATGCTGGCTGGCTGTCTTGTTGTCGTAGGATGTTTGATTTGAAATTTCACCTTTTCTGAACTTGATCCCTTCCCAGAAACTAAACATCCCTTTGTCTCTGCAGTGGTTGGCTTTTCCTTTACAGAAGCGCCATCGATGACTTTATGTCCATTCAGTTTGTCCTGGCTTGTAGCAGATCTCTGAGCTACCTTAGTAATGTTTAAACGCTTGTGATCGCTAACATTCCTGTGGGCAGGGGGTTCAGACTCTGGCTTTTTGATACAGGTGTTTCTAAAAATGGCTTTTCCTGTTGGTTCTTGAGTTCTTGACATGGAATGCTGGGCAGCAGTTTGGGACATGGTAGCTTTGAATGGTATTTTCTGAAGTGTGGTGTACATGGCTCTGGGTAAGGTTCTCAGTTTTGAGATGGTGTTGGCAGAATCTTTCTTTTTCTCTAGCAGAACATTTGCTGTCTTTATGTCTTTTTTAATATATGTGATACCAGGTGCATTCTCTTTTCCTTTACCTGACTAGAGTAAAT
The DNA here is from genome assembly GCA_025084515.1 of Ancistrus triradiatus. Taxonomy (NCBI): domain Eukaryota; kingdom Metazoa; phylum Chordata; class Actinopteri; order Siluriformes; family Loricariidae; genus Ancistrus; species Ancistrus triradiatus. Next base: position 38,061 of record JAJAGP010002385.1, on the reverse strand, counting down.
ACATAAATAATTTTAACAATCACGTCAGTTGAAGAACCTTTTCCTGTATGAATAACATTTATTAATTAGCCAATGAATTTTAAAACTTACAGCGTGAGATTTCTGCACAATTCCCTGGTCCTTTAGATAAGGTCTTAAGAAAAAGCAGCATAAGAATACATTAATTTAACACTTTCCTGTCAAATGCCCCAAATACAGGTTAATACATGTCAAATATAAATGGACTTACTTTGGATTGGGTGGTTTTAATCTGCCTTTTGCTGCGAGATATTCAGCAAGTTTCTGCTTGCGTAACTCTGCGAATCAAAAAGCCGTGTGATCACACAAAATGTGAGATGTAGCTTATTGATCCTAAGTTCTAATTCTTGCATAGAAAATCGTATGAATGTTTCTAATGTTTGTAGGCTCGTGCTTTTCGCTTGTGTAATGGAAATGGTTTTAACCTAATGGTACACATCCTTTGCAATATTAACTCTGGTGGTGCTCTGGTTCAGATGCTGGACTACTGAACAAAAGGTCCAGGGTTCAAGTCCCAGCACTGGCAACCTTTCACCTTAACCTACAATTGCTTGGGCTGTAAGTTGTAGGACTGTATAAGATGTCTGCTAAATGACTAAATGTCAATGTAAATACGGCAAATCAAGTAGCAAACAGACAATTCCCAGAGAGAGATCACCCAGCCCTCATTTCTAAACAAGAGAGTTATTTATATTAATAATCCAATACCTAAACACTCGGAGAACATTTATATAATTAAATTGTTATTCTCTGCACATTAAATGTTAAGATAATACACTGAACATTATCCAGTAATGTAATAAGGTCACAGTGCTGTTTTTAATACGAATTACTTTTAGATTTTTTTGCAATTACACGTCACTGTGACATCACAGGCACAGCCCAACTTAAAATAAACCACACTATTCACTGTCATGTGTTTAGGGACAGGAGAATAAACAGGAAAGCTGAACTGCTTCCACAGTAATCCGGACACCATTACAACTAAAGGACCATCTTGGTCTCACGAGTTAACTGTCCTCCGTACACATCACAGACCTATCAGACCTTTTAATACGGAGGAGGAAAAAGGATGAACACACATTTATTTGATCAAATGTAGCCGAAATGTTAGAGTCTGCAGAAGGAAGTATATTTCACTACGTTAGATTTAACAGGTAAAACTCTAAATGCTAACGCTAACTCCTGGTGCACGCGAACCCAACCCTTCATACTCATTATAACAACAATAAATAAAACAGGCAGTAAAACGGTAATTATACCTGTCCGCGATAATTTCGCAGCACCTTCATCTGCTAAGGTCTCCATCACTCCGGCTTGTAATAAATTCTTTCCTTTAACTGACTACAGGACAAAAACACTCCTCTCACCAAAACAGCATCAGTTGAATAGCGCGGGGCCACGCCTACCTCAATCTGATTGGTCTGTTCAAAGATTTGAAACTTCTTTTAAAAATCCCACCCGTTTATCATTCCCGTTATATGATTGGACTGTTCAGAAATCCATTATGAATATGAACAATCCGAGTCCACGTGTGGGGATAAACTAACCAATCGTAGAGCAGAAAGCGGGATTATCCGGATACAGAAATATTCTGGACTCCTTAATCTGTACACACCCCAATGTGTAATATGGCTGGTCTGCATAAAAAAACTACATCATTTTAATTTATAACGTAGATAATTTATAACGTAGATAACGTAGATTTCATAAATACATCAATATTTGATATTCAGATTCACACCACATATACATTTCTTTAGTTGAAATAGTCTTTGTATTTAGTTTTCTTTTTTTTATCACAATTGTACTTGTAATTGTATTAGTCAGTAGAGTCAGACCGTAGGTTCAAATCCTGCATGGGGTTTGTAACATGAAGGACGATTAATGTGTTTAAGAAGAAGCCCAGTCACTGGGGGTCCACTCCTAGTGCTGGTTCCATACCCGGGAAAATGGGGAGCACTGTCAGGATGAGCATCGCTCTGCGTTACCTCATGCTCTCACCATTGAAAGCTCTTTCCTGGGACGATTTACTAGGCTATTTTGTTTACCTTCCTTATGAGGAGACTGATTTGTGATACCCAGCTCCTTGTTTGACTCCTTATTAACGATCCAATCCCTGAGTAGTCTCATGTCCCTTCTGCAAAAATGTGTTTTGCATCATTCTATATAATACATGTCCCTGAGAACCGTCTCATTACCAGGGTCTCTCTTTATCTTAGTGCTCTACAGCACATCCTACTGGTCAAAAATTACACAGCACACGTTTAAGTTCAAAGAAGATTTCTAAAAACTTGTGGTGGCTCCGTGTGCCAGGCTCTGCACTGCTAGATGTAAGGATGTGTGTTCAAGCCCCAGCTTCTCCAAGCTGCCAGTATTGGACTCTGCAGCAAGGCCATTAATGCTCCACTGCTCTTGAGAAGGGTGCCAGCTAAATGATGTAACTGCTTCAAGTAGTCAGTGTGAAATCATCTAACTAAATAAGCATAGACAGTGGGGCAAAAAAGTATTTACTCGGCCACTGATTGTGCAAGTTCTCCTACTTAGAAAGCTGAGAGAGGTCTGTAATTTTCATCATAGGTACACTTCAACTATGAGAGACAAAATGAGAAAAAAAAAATCCAGGAAATGTCAGAGTACAACTCAATACTTTGTAACATAACCTTTGTTGACAATAACAGAGGTCAAACGTTTCCTGTAAGTCTTCACCAGCTTTGCACACACTGTAGCTGGTATTTTGGCCCATTCCTCCATGCAGATCTCCTCTAGAGCAGTGATGTTTTGGGGCTGTTGCTGGGCAACACGGACTTTCAACTCAAATTTTCTATGGGGTTGAGGTCTGGAGACTGGCTAGGTCACTCCAGGACCTTGAAATGCTTTTTACGGAACCACTCATTTCTTGTGTTTGGGATCATTGTCATGCTGGAAGACCCAGCCACGTTCCATCTTCAATGCTCTCACTGATGGAAGGAGGTTTTGGCTTAAAATCTCACGATACATGGCTCCGTTCATTCTTCCCTTAACACAGATCAGTTGTTCTGTCCCCTTTGCAGAAAAGTAGCCCCAAAGCATGATGTTTCCCAGTAGGTATGGTGTTCTTAAGATGTAACTCAGCATTCAAACACGACCAGTTGAGTTTTTACCAAAAAGTTCTATTTTGGTTTCATCTGACCACATGATATTCTCCCAGTCCTCTTCTGGCTCATCCATATGCTCTCTGCCAAACTTCAGACGGGCCTGGACATGTACTGGCTTAAGCAGGGGGACACACCTGGCACTGCAGGCACTGAGTCCCTCTCGGCGTAGTGTGTTACTGATGGTAGCCATTGTTACTTTGGTCCCAGCTCTCTGCAGGTCATTCATCAGGTCCCTCCATGTAGTTCTGGGATTTTTGCTCACCGTTCTCATGATCATTTTGACCCCACGGGATGAGATCTTGCGTGGTGCCTGAGATCGAGGGAGATTGTCAATGGTCTTGTATTTCTTCCATTTTCTTACAATTGCTCCCACAGTTGATTTATTCATACCAACCTGCAGCCTATTGTAGATTCACTCTTCCCAGCCTAGTGCAGGTCTACCATTTTTGTCCTAGTGTCCCTCGACAGCTCTTTGGTCTTGAGTTTGGAGTCTGACTGTTTGAGGCTGTGGACAGGTGTCTTTTATACAGATAACGAGGTCAAACAGGTGCCATTAATACAGGTAACGAGTGGAGGACAGAAGAGCCTCCTAAAGAAGAAGCTACAGGTCTGTAAGAGCCAAAAATCTTGCTAGTTTGTGGGTGACCAAATACTTATCTTCCAACATGATTTACAATTAAATTTTTTTTTTTAATCCTACAATGTGATTTCCTGGATTTTTTTCTCATTTTGTCTCTCATAGTTGAAGTGTAGCTATGATGAAAATGACAGACCTCTCTCATCTTTCCCCACTGTATGGAACACTGTAGCGTAAGCAGCATGCTACCCCGATGATGTAACATTAACTATAAGTAATTAACCAGTAAAATGTTGTAAATGCACATGAAAATAAAACCTCACTTTTAATATTAAAGATAAGAAGAAGAAGAAGAATACACCCGATTATCAAGAAGAGGCTTTCCTGTATTTATTTGGCTAACACTGTTCACCTACACGCTGACGTTCAGCATGACTCTTCAGATTTGGTATAAAGCAAAATAATGTCCTCACAGTGATAAAACAAAAAGGGACCAAACAACTGAAAAGGGAAAAGCAGTCTGGGCCCCTTAACATTTTAAGATAAGCAGATGAAGATTGAGTTTGAAATTGCACTACAGATTGTCTTGAAACTAGAGAAAAAACATGTAAAAGTATCAGTACCATGACACACTGCTTAATTTGGATAAAGCAAGAACCATGAAACAATTACAGATTACAAAACAACACACACACTGTGCATTTTACAAAAAAAAAACAAGCAAAAAATATACAACTTGACTCATATGTGAAATAAATATGGTACGTATATATTTAAATCTTCTTCTGCTGGGTTATAACCAAGTCCAACGTGTTAAAAAGTCTTAAAGCTCGTTTGCGCAAAACATTTTCATCCGAAGCAGGAAAAAATTCCACGTCCATAGAGACCTGCCTCACTTCATTAGGAGTTAAAAATAAAAAAATTAAAATAAAAATAAAGAAAAAAAAATCATCAGTCACTGAATAACAATGACCCCACACACACACACACACACACACACACACACACACACACACACACACACACACACACACACCCCTGCACAGAAGAGCTATAACAGGTAAAACCATTAGGTGTTTCATATGCAATAATAGATGGAATGATACAAGATATAATGTTTCCATTACATCATGCTTTCACTTTTGGTCACGTCTTAAATCATACATTTATATAAAACAAAACACATATCATATGGTACAGTCATATAGTTTGGACACCTCTACTTAAATCACAGGGTTTTTTCTTTTTTTTTTTTTACTTACAGACGTTACAATAAGGGATCAGAAGTAAATTTTTGCACAATTCAATGAAATATAAAACATACCAAAAAAAACCCTGAAATTTGATCAGAGGTGCCTAAACTTTTTCACATGACTGTATTTGTGTGTTGTGGTAGTGTCTCCCTGAGATTAGTTTGATGATAAGTCTGAGTGTACTTTAAGTTCATTCATTTTCTTACCCACTTAAACCAATTCAGGGCTGCAGGGGGTCTAACCGGCAGCACAGGGCGATGCAACCCTAAACAGGGAACCAATCCATCGCAGCATGTGTGCACATAAAGACATGCATTAACCTAATGTACGCCTTTGGAATGTGGGAGGAGACCAGAGTACCAACACAGACATGGAGAGAACATGTAAAACTCCAAACAGGCGATTGTCCAGGTCAGGACTCGAACCAGCACTGTGTCACCGTGCCACCTACCTCTGACTTTTACATCTTAATCTCTACCACATCTGTAGGAAACATGTGATTACCACAGGCAATAACTTTAAAAAGATTCACTGTACCAAGGAAAAACTTGTGTTTTTTAATCAGTACAAAGCAAATCATCCTATTGATTGTCTGTGGTAATGCTGATCCGCTACTAATGTGATGGACCGACTAGGGTTAGCTACAGGTTTTCCTAGAAGGACTGTTGGGTCTGAGCAGCACAATTTCTACGCTTTTCACTCTCGCTTTCTCATTGAAAACACATTACACCATAAAACTAAAGCACTTATCTACTCAAGTGGCATCCATTTTACTGTAAACCATTTTCAAAAATCTCTTTAAAAGAAATGGCAAAACAAAACATGTTCGGTGTGGTTTGAAATGAATTACTTCTCCATTTAAAACATGCACAATGGACCTCATTTTGCTGAGAATTCTTTGGGTCAACAAGAATTAAGCTAAAGCTAAATTTATCATATCAAGTAATACAGTATTGTTGTGCTTATCGACATCTAGCTCTATGGACAGAGAGTAAAAAACAGTTTAATTACCATTAATGCAGAGATTAATGGAAAGATGAACATGAAACACTTTGCATTCGGGTCAATCTGCCAACTTGGCTACTGTTACTGTTGTAGGGTTTTGAGTGGCATAAACCAGTAGCAAAGGCTGATGCTGAAATCTGACTAGTTAAACAAAGGCTTGGTTAAATGTCATAGCCAAGTGTCTGGTTTTAATGACATGCAGTAGCACTAACTATACGTCTTCACTAGTTATTTACATTTTAGATTGCACAACATGAGGGGCCACTCCCTTGGTTAGTTATTTTATGCAAACCAGTATATCACGCTAGGCACTATAACAAGTGAAAATAAAGGCTGTGGCATATTAATAAGTCTGTGATTATCTTAACTTCACTCTTGCTGACCCAGGAGAAAAAAAAAATCACTCAGCAAAATGTGTACGTCCAAACTTTAAGCTACTCCTCCAGGTCTATGAAACATGGTGACCTTAATTCCTCAATGCAATCACGCACACTCACACACACACACACACACACACACACACACCTGATAACTAGAGAATGCATGATTGAGGCTGTAGTTCAGATCCAGTCAGTCAGCACAGCATGTTTTTATCATGTAGAGTGTTTGACGGTCTCTATGCGTGTGCACAAGAGTCTGTTAGGAAGCTGCGCGTTAGATCTCGTTGTGTGCGTTGTGATTGGCCTGGCGGGTGTGTAAGCAGTTCTGCTCGTTGAGGAGCGAGGTGTGTTCATCTGGTGGCGTGTCTGTCATGGGAAGAACGAGTGTGTTATCTGAGGGGGACTGAGACACCGCAGGAGTGTTGTTCTCCACGCGCATGGTCCCGCTGTCCGGAGACTGAGGGGAACTGTCCATCCGGGATGCCATGAGACCGTTCTGGTACTGGGCCCGAGTGATCTGAGAGAGAGAATGACAGGGTTAGGGTTCGATCAGAGCTGAAGCACTAATATGCTTAAATATAACACTGACAGTGGGAAAGAGCTGTTTAAATCTGGTTAATGTATGTGTTTGTGTGTTGCGAAGACTGACCTTGACGATCTGCAGGTCTGTGAGCGCACGCACATTAAAATCTGGGATGTACTGGGAGGCGCTGTTGAGCTGGGTGGTGCTGCCACTGATCGACTGAGACTCCGAACGATCGGTGTGATTCAGAGAGGCTGACCGGTTCAGACCGCTCATATGAGATGGAGAACGGAACTCTAAAACAGACCCAGACACAGACGAGAAGGAATGTACACACAGGAACACACATTTATATAAAGTCGCGACAGATTCATTCACACACATGCACACACTGCAGCCTGTCGGAATGCGACTCCAGTGACTGCCTCGTATTACGTTCCCTGGAATAAAGCCTTCAAGAAATGATGGAGCAGGGTTCAGGACTGCTCCTCTAATAACGCCATGAGAAATGGAAAAGGAAAAAGTCCTTCATCAGACATGCAGAGCATTAGGGAAGCTGAACAGGCAAACTCTTCCCACACAGCTCCATGCCACGCCATCACTCTGTTCCTCCCAGTGATCTGCTTCTGACGGTTAATGGCAAAAGAGACACCAATTAACCAAACGCCTCCTCTCTGTGGATGTGGGAGGAAACTCTAGAGAAAACCCCCAAGGACACAGGAAGAACATGCAGAATCCACACAAGCAACACAGGGTTGAGATCGAAGCGGGCATTTCTGGGGCTATAAGGCAACCACTGGCACCACAATGCTGCCCAACTACAAACCATCTACAAATGGGCATCTGAACACCACACAATACGCAGCAGGTCCTGCCCAGTATTCCTGCTCTGTGCCCAGTATTTACAGGACAGGATTTGATCAGGATATAAAAATGCAGAAAAGTAATGAATGGAAATAAAGGAGTAAGTGTCAGGCACCAAACACCTATGGGCTGACTAACTGCATTTGGGATAAGCGTGAAGTTACGTGATTTTTCACCTAAAATATTCCTTTAATTATTAGAAATGAAGATGCGATTGCATTCCCTTAAGTATGTTAATCTTGCCAGACTTTGGTTAGAGTAACCAACATGCTGGCTGTTACCTGGAAAACGAGAGAGCAGGGAGCACCTCTTTAGAGAGAGGTGAGGAGGACGAGAAACTTTCCCTACTGGATTAAAGGAAAAGCAGGAGACAGAATAGAGGATGGACAGAAGGAGACAAAGCAGATGGAAAACATAACCAAACCACATGAGTGTGTAGGAAACATATAAGAGAAAAACAATCATCACCAGTGGAACAGTAATGACTAACAATCATCACTAACAATAATTACCACTTCCCTTCATCATCTAGGAGAGCTTGGAAAACGAATTCCAAGTCTAGCCAATAGGTGGCAGTCATGCATAACAGAAATGAATCCACAGCAACAGTACTGGAGCTCTTCCCATGCTCTGATGATGGGTGGCCCCTGCACTGGATTACACATGGATTATGAAGCTAAATTACTGTTTTTGGTTGTTCTATGTAATGGCGTCATGTGCCTACGTGAAGAATCTCCTAATGTTGTTACTTTAACTAATTAACCACTGCAAAGCAACATTCACGTTATGAGACAGACTGGGCATGAGGTGGCACCGATGATCATACAGACTCCTGGAATGATGATAGTGGCTGTTTTTATCTGTACCCACAATACATGAATACATATCGGGAAACACTGAGTACATGGACCATTATACTGAATTAGTTCAAACTGAAATCCCACAATAAACAAAACTATTTACAACAAAATAATTAAGCATTTCGATTTTATTTACAGTGATTATGTTCTGATCTATTTAAACCCAAAGACTTCATGGAGATAGTAATAATCTAAAAATAAACAACATTACCATTTATAGGGAGGAATCTCACTCAGAGATTACCATGTGAAAATAATGTTTACTCTTTTTTTTTTTTTTTTTTTTTGACTTTTCATAAAATGTTGTTCCAAACTTTATGTCACTACTGTGAGTTTTAGTTTATAGACAAAGCCTTGTTTTAGACACACCCTTGCATTTTAGAGCAGGAAGTGATTCTGCAGCCCTGTACATCATGGCCACATGGTGAGAACTTAGATCCTCTTGTTTTTAAGTAAATGTGTCTTATAGTCTGAAAAGTCATTAAACTACTTAACACAGATTTTGCGATTAAGTAAAAAATATGAATGCAAAATGTTATAATTTTTATGCTTCATTGTGCTCAAAAGGAGCTAAAATCGTTTAGGAAGAGGCTTATCCAATTCCAAACGGAATATAAATACAATATTATACCAGCTGTTATAACGTAATGCGAACCTTTAATGAGTAACTCTGATCTCAGGCAACAGCTAACTAATTTCTGACTTTATTTTGTGAACATTTCTTCTGTTCATGAAATTTATCACACATTAATAGTAACACCTTTTTCCAGAACGTCTGAAGTAATCATAATACAATGTTAGAGAAATGGCTAGTAATTTGTAATGGATTACTTTATAAATGTAACTCTACCCCGTCCCTGCTGCTGACAGAAACGACCTCGTCTGAGAGAGAGAGAGAGCGAGCGAGGTTAGGCTTTACAGCGTTTGCTGAAGCGTCACACCTACGGCTGCACTGAAATCAAATAGTTAAAAAGGCTAAACTAGAGGCCTAGTTTATTAAGTTAGATTGTGTGTGTGTGTGTGTGTGTGTGTTGATCTGTCTTACCTAGCGTGGGCGCACTTAGTGCCATGACTCCATAGTAGGAGAAGGGTCCGGTTTCAAACTTCATATTCTCATTACCAGCTTCGACCTCCACACGTCCCTGCAGACACACACCGACCAGAGAGCTCGATTACACCCTGCTGATGGGAAGCTCACACACTGCACAGGACTTTAATGAGATAAGGAAGGTAAACTCATGTTAAGTTTAATTTAGCACAAGTAGCAGGGTACACAGGGAGGGGTAATAACGGGCTGTTGATGGTGAGAGGTTCGTTACGGTTCTCTCAGTCTGTATTACTGCTTTTAGAATTCCTCACCAGTCACAGCTGCACTATTCCACCATATGATATTCACACTCCTCTCAAAGTGCTCTGATCTGCCCAATGGCGTTACATGAGCCGCAGTCCAAAACAAAGTGGCGAAGGCATCAGAAGAGGCATATTCTAACCCTCTGCATGGGATAGGGGAGGCTTATTTAATGAGAACTGTCAATTATTAAATTAGGAGAAATCCATTTCCATTAAACGCTTCGCCCTGGTGGTGGGTCTGGATCAGATCCTGGAAACACTACACGCACACACACAATTCAGGAATACTCCCTTGACATGGCACTGATCCACTGCAGGGAATCACCCACACACACAGCCTTAACCAGGAGAACATGCCAAACTCTACACATCAAGGAATCAGCATACAGTGAAGGGAACTTGGCTCACCAGAGCTGACTGGAACAAAACTACTTATATACATACATTCCTACACTTCAATTACCTTAAGCTATATAAAAATAACACAAACATGTCCCATTAATAACTGAGAGAAGCAAATATTTATTATAGTGCCAAATATTTTTGTGATAATTAAAGAATATTTATGAAAGAGGCCTGAGGCTGACTCCGTACAGTTAGTGTGATCATTTGATTCTGTCAGATGGGAGCTTTAGTCAGGAATGTGAAACTGTAGCATCATTGTGGCACAGCTAATCCCAACTGAGACAACACTGACAGATTTCCCATTCTTACACCCCCCACCCCCCCACCCACACCCACACCCACACCCACACCCACACCCACACCCACACCCACACACACCCACACACACACACACACGAGTACTGAGTAGAGTAAGACTGAATCAGTCCAGTTCGATTGCCCTCTGAAGCACATAACAACCTTCATGTTGGTCTCCATTACAGACGTGCTACAGCAGAGTGATGGAGATATGCTCAGATCACTATGTGGACCAGTAAAACCAGTATGATATGAATGGGACTGGAGTCACAGTTTCTGGAGCTTTGTGTTTTCTGGCATGGAGAGAGTAAATAAAAGGACTAGTGTTTTAATGATTACTTTTACACTGAGAGCGAGATGTTTAACATTATTACAGTGGTGTGAAAAAGTGTTTGCTCCCTTCCTGATTTCCTATGATTTTTGCATGTTTGTCACACTTAAGTGTTTCGGAACATCAAACCAATTTAAATATTACTCACAGACAACACAAGAAAACACAAAATACAGTTTTTAAATGAAGGTGTTTATTATTAAAAGAGAAAAAAATCCAAACCTACATGGCCCTGTGTGAAAAAGTGATTGCCCCTCCTTGTTAAACATAACATAACTATGGTTTATCACACCTGAGTTCACTGTCTCTAGCCACACCCAACCCAGGCCTGATTATTGCCATACCTGTTCTCCAATCAGGACATCACTTAAATAGGACCTGCCTGACAAGTGAAGTACACCAAAAGATCCTTAAAAGCTACACATCATGCCGAGATCCAAAGAATTCAGGAACAATTGAGAAAGAAAGTAATTGAGATCTATCATCTGAAAAGGGTTTATAAGCCATTTCTAAAGCTTTGGCACTCCAGTAAACCACAGAGAGAGCCATTATCCACAAATGGCGAAGAGATAGAACAGTGGCGCAACTTTCCCCAGGAGTGGGCGGGCCCGACCAAAATTACCCCAAGAGCTCAGCAGTGACGGCTCAATCCAAGAGGTCACAAGACCCCACAACAACATCCAAAGAACTGCAGACCTCACTTGCCTCAGTTAAGGTCAGGGTTTCATGCCTCCACCATAAGAAAGAGACTGGGCAAAATGGGCTGCATGGCCAGAGTTCCAAGACGAAAACAACCACTGCTGAGAAAAAAGAAACATTAAAGCTCCATCTCCTCTTGATGATCCCCAAGACTTTTGGGAAAAACATGCTGTGGAACTGACAAGACCAAAAGCTGAACTCTTTTGGAAGGTGTGTCCCAGTACAATCTGGTGTAAAAAAGTAACACAGCATTCAGAAAAAGAACATGATACCAACAGTAAAATATGGGCTGTTAGTGTGATGGTACTGGGGCTGTTTAGCTGCTTCAGGACCTGGAAGACTTGCTGTGTTAAATGGAACTATGAATTCCTGCTGTCTACCAACAAATCCTGAAGGAGAGTGTCCGGCCATCTGTTCGTGACCTCAGGCCACGGACAATGATCCAAAACACCACAGCAAGTCCACCTCTGAATGGCTGAAGAAAAACAAATGAAGACTTTGAGTGGCCTAGCCAAAGTCCCTGACCTGAATCCTATTAGATGCTGTGGCATGACCTCAAAAAGGCCGTTCATGCTCGAAACACCTCCAATGTGGCTGAATAACAACAAACCATCTGCAAAGATAAGTGGCCAGGATTCCTCCACAATGCTGTAAAAGACTCATTGCAAGTTATCACAAATGCTTGCTTGGTTGCAGTTTTGCTGCTAAGGGTGGCCCAACCAGTTATTAGGGTTTAGGGGGCAATCACCTTTTCACACAGAGCCATGTAGGTTTGGATTTTTTCTCCCTTAATATAAACACCTTCATTTAAAAAACTGCATTTTTGTGTTTGCACTTGTGTTGTCTTTGACTAATATTTATATTGGTCTGATGTTCCGAGAACATTTATGTGACAAACAGGCAAAAAACTAGGAAATCAGGAAGGGGCAAAACACTCTTTCACACCCACTGTACATGTAACGACACACACACTCAACGCCGGTTCACTACATAACACAACCACCACTAAGCTGCAGCCCCCTTTCACCCACCAGCTCAGGCGACCCCGTTTCTGTCATTTTTGTATTAGCGTAATAATAACACATTTAATTAAACATTAAAATTCCCATGCACACATTCTTAGAGAATAAACAGCTGTACATATCAGCCAAAACTAATGACAGCCTTCCAATCAACAAAATCGAGTGGGACTGTGTAACGGAAATACAGATTGGATTGTTTATTTAATTTTCTCTTACTTAAATTACTCAGATAAAACTGAGGTGCTATTAGTGGGACCCAAGGCTGTGAGAGACAGGTTGGCTACATCTATCCTAAATCTAATATGGCTGTCCAGTAATTGGCCCCGTCCGTCTGTAAAAAACTTTAGGGGTCACATTGGGACTCAGATCTCTCTCCTTTGATGCACTCATTAGCAGCATCACTCGAATTGCTTTCTTTCAATTACGTAATATCGCTAAACTTAGAAATATCCTCTCTTTTACTGATGCGGAAAAACTTGTTCATATGCGTTTATAACCTCAAGTTGGATTACTGTAACGCCTTACTTACTGGATGCTCTAGTAAAATCTATAAATACACTTCAGTTAGTTCAGAATGCAGCTGCCCGAGTGCTAACTCGAACTGAAAAATTTGATCATAACCACTCCTGTTCTATCAATCACTGCACTGGTTTACCAGTCAAAATTCCGCATTGGATTACAAAATACTTCTTATAACTTATAAAGCTCTTAACATGGCCTGGCCCCACATTATCTGAGTGACCTCTTAGAGTTTTACAATCCAACTCGTCTACTTCGTTCGCAGGGTGCAGGACTTCTTTTAGTTCCTAGAATTAAAAAAGTCCACAGCAGGGGAAAGGGCTTTCTCATACATGGCCCCCCAACTATGGAATAAACTTCCCACTTTCGTTCGAATTCAGAACACCCTCCAAAGTTTTAAGTCTAGGCTAAAGACATACCTATTTACGCAGGCTTTTGACTAGATTTAGACCAGGTTTGCATGGTTCGGGTTGCTGGGGCCGGAGTCTGGAGTCATGTCTGGCCTGCCTGCCTTGTCCCGCTAGCCGGGAGTGTCGAGTGGGCGGTCTGGCTGAACTAAACTAGGCTTCGGTCCTCGTGATCTTGACTCATGCATCCTTCATGCATCCTTGCCTTAGAATAAGGGCAGAGCTGGGGGTTCATAGTCAAAGAGTCTTATGGTGATCAGAGACGTTGGTTTGCTGTCTTCTGCCGCTCGTGGGGTGCCAATGTCCTCATGTGATCCCTCCTTGGCTGTGTTTCCTACCAGTTCTCCTCTTTCTAGCTTTCTAGCTATGCTGCTATAGCTAATGCTGCCGGGGTCTCATGCTACAACTTGGCATCAGTGATTGACATGGCATCAGTGATTGTTTTAATAAACACTGTGCTCTTAATCAATAACTAATTACATTTTCTGTTTTCTCTCCGAGCTGTGGTTCCGGCAGTTCCGGCCCTACACATGATGTAAACATCTGATGGAGCTCCACTGTGCATAATTCACATTTTATTCGACCATGACTCCTTGACTTTTAGTTTCGCTCTTAGATTTATCATCATACCCCGGCCCACTTAATGTCGATGTGCATACTTCACATTCTATTCAAACTTTGACTCCAGACTTTAGTTCGCTCTTAGATTTATCATCTCACCTACCCCGCCCAAGGAGGTTGGGTCCCTTTTTGAGTCTTTGGTCCTCCCAAGGTTTCTTCCTAGAACTAGGATTTTTTTCCTTGCCACTGTCCCGCCCTAGGCTTTGCTCAATTTGAAGATTGACGTAGTTATTAGGAGATAATCTAAACCTGTAAAGTTGCTTTGAGACAATGCTCCATTGTAAAAAGCGCTATATAAATAAATCTGACTTGACTTGACTTAAAACACAAGATGGTTAAAACAAGTAAAACAAATACAGAATTAAACTGTAATAAAAATCTGTCTTTTTAATGTTTTTAATGTTAATGATTCTGTACGGTCTATAAACACCAAATCAAAAATAGACTCAGCTCTGAAGCACTATAAGAAAAAACCTCAGCCTCAGCTCAGGATTCTCAGGATTCTCTGATTGACTATAGATCTCTTAAGCCCAACTCTGATGATTCAAAGATGCAACAAAATCAGGATAGGGCAGTAGCTGACTGCGAGATGCTTCTTTTTTTATTTTATAAGCCCTGTATTTAACATTTATGTTATCATTGCCGTAATAGTATTAATGAGTCAATAACGCCATTGGAGCATGAGGCAGAGTGCTGGTCTCCCTCTCTCTCACCAAGTCACTTTAAATGCCACTAAAGGTCAGTGTAAGAGCTTATTAAAACTCCTAAGGAACACTGCTGGGAACTGCTGCTGCTGCTGTTCCTAAACCCTCCACTCGTACTCCTCCCAAAGCCACTTTTATCTTCCATCTCACTTTCTCCTCTGCTCATACAAGACATATTTCCTTCCTCCACATTCATTTTAAACAAGTCAAATCAAGTCAGATTTATTTATATAGCGCTTTTTACAATGGAGCATTGTCTCAAAGCAACTTTACAGGTTTAGATTATCTCCTAATAACTACGTCCAATCTCAAATTGAGCAAGCCTAGGGCGACAGTGGCAAGGAAAAACTCCCCAGTTCTAGGAAGAAACCTTGGGAGGACCAAGACTCAAAAAGGGACCCAACCTCCTTGGGCGGCGTAGATGATAAATCTAAGAGCGAACTAAAGTCATGGAGTCAAAGTTTGAATAGAATGTGAAGTATGCACATCGACATTAAGTGGCCGGGGTATGATGATAAATCTAAGAGCGAAAACTAAAGTCATGGAGTCATGGTCGAATAAAATGTGAATTATGCACAGTGGGAGCTCCATCCAGATGTACATCATGTGTAAGGGCCGGAACTGCCGGAACACAGCGCGGAGAGAAACAGAAAATGTAACTTAGTTATTGATAAGAGCACAGTGTCTATTAACAAGGCACTGGATGCCATGTCAATCACTGATGCCAAGTGTAGCATGAGGACCCAGGCAGCATTAGCTATAGCAGCATAGCTAGAAAGCTAGAAAGAGGGAGAACTGGTAGGAAACACAGCCAAGAGGGATCACATGAGACATTGGCAACCCCACGAGCGGCAGAAGACAGCAGCACAGAACCCAACGTCTCTGATCACCATTAGACTCTTTTGACTATGAAACCCCCAGCTCTGCCCTTATTCTAAGGCAGGATGCATGAGTCAAGATCACGAGGAGACCGAAGCCTAGTTCAAGCCAGACCGCGCCCACTCGCACTCCCCCCGGCTAGCGGACAAGGCAGGCAGGCCAGACATGACTCCAGACTCCGGCCCCAGCAACCCAAACCATGCAACCCTGGGTCTAATCTAGGTCAAAAGCCTGCGTAAATAGGTATGTCTTTAGCCTAGACTTCTAAAACTTTGGAGGGTGTCCTGACATTTCGAACGATAGTGGGAAGTTTATTTCCATATTGGGGGCCATGTAAGGAGAAAAGCCAACAACATTGTCTTTTAATTCACACCTTATTTCTGGCACCTTGCAGCTTCTCATTTCCTACAGACACAGAATAACCCTTTATAAAAAGGACCAAGTGATGCAGGTGAGGGATTCAGCACAGGTGATTCCAGTCCTGTACTTTTATTCAGGCACACTCTATACTGTGTGTCAGGAAGTGGTTGAAGGAGGTATTAAAATCACCATGGCCTAAAATAAATGCAGCTTGGATCGATTACCTCCTACTGCCACAGAGTTCATTTCTGCTTTTGAAGAGGCTTTTCATAGACACACAGCCTGGCACACTGAGAACCAACATGCACCCAGAGGGGGCTTTGGGTGAGATTTTGCTGCTCATGTGAAGAGAAAGCCCCAGTATGGGGTCTCAACACACCTCCAAAACAAACTAATTAATCTTTCATAAAGGTCACACTCTCACACAGCAAGCAAATAGCAGGAGTGTGTGCTAATTGTGCCTAAAGGAATACTCCAGCTGTTTAACAAATCTATCTACTGCAACTGTAGCATACGAGTCATTACCCCGGTCACAAATTTCAACACCTTTCCCTGTACTAAACAGCAAAAAGATCTCTGCATTGGATTGGCCTCCCATCCAGGGCTTACAGGTGCAAAACTCTGATAAAACAGGAAAACAATAGTGAAATAAAGGATAAATCTAAAGAGCAGTCCCACAGAAACAGCTCTCTGAGACCAAACCCAGCAGTGACCGGTGCACATGGTGAACACAGACCTGTGTTGGAAATCATCGACAGACTCCTGACAGATATTAATACAGAGGTTTGGACTTTCCACAGCACATCCGTCACCAAGTTCAAAGATCATTCAGTCAGTCGAGGACAGCCATGTTCCTCACGTAGGCATGTGAGTCTTCCTTCCTTTCTCACCTCGGATCAGTTCAGACTTTTTCAAGGTGGAGGGAATTCACCACTTTTCTGTTGTGGGTCACGTCACTTTAAAACATGTACATGTAAGCAGAAAACCCCCCTCCTCCAGATTGTAATGGAACGCTCTGTGTGTGAGTGCTGTAATTTTCAGCCAAGGGCAGACCATATAGTCAGGCAGGGGGGTGGTTGTTGGGGGCTAATGAGTATTTTAGGCAAGTATTGACATAACAAAGCTGTTATGTGTAACGTGTATCGTGGGTGAGGTATAGTACTGTGATTGGTCTATATTAAAGTTTACTGGCAGACTAAGCACACACACAAACACTAAACACACAAGCCAGGACCTGGTTAGGATTTCACTATACACCAACATTAGGCAATTCACATAAAAAGAGACACAAGTGTGTGATATAAATCAGGCAAACCCTATAAACAGCTATAACTCATAAATGCTTTCATTCACAGTTAGGTAATCATTAAGAAGTTTAAACAGCCGGAGTTGTAATAACCCCTGGAAGGACGTGAGTATATTTTGTCCCCACGCACAGAGGAGGATGTTAGAGATCAGAGTTGGAAATCTGCAGAACATGGTATAATTTACAGCGTTTGCTTTTCCGTGAACTTGCTCTGGTAAAATGACTATATTTCCAGTTTGACAGTCTAATTAGAAATCTGGCACTGTGTTTATTTATGCGTGTGTGTTTATAAAGATGGGTTTAACTCTAAAAGCTCTGCAGACCGAGTCCTCAGAGTGCCACTGCAGCATCAGAGGGATCGATTATGAAGGAGCCCTGGCCCACTGGCAATGCCAGCACAGCTCAACAGCCGACCCACCAGACCGCAGCGGTGCCACACCTACACAGGGGCATTTAATGGAGGAAACATTCACTGCAAATGCAGTCTGGGGTTCAGTCAGAGAGTGACTGCACCATGCGACTAGAACCTAACCAGACTACACAGAACTTGTTCTTATGGATTTGCATAAATCACTCATTTTCTAAGAGAGTCTGATTTCAGTTGCAAAAGTCAATTTTATTTGTATTTTCCAATATGGTACAATTTCCTCGTTAACATAAAGTCCATACAGATTAATTTAGATCAAACTCTCACTATATGTGCAATGTAAACAATATTTCAAACCATAATTCAGATCCATGTTACTGCTGTGCAGTTTGTATTTGTTGAGTGGTGGGTTCGCACTGTAATGACACTCATCAAATAAATACAGAGGAACCAGGATAAACACTAATGATCCACTCAGGTAAGTTTAATTTCAGTTCAGTAGAATTTACATACTGATTAAAGACACTGATGATCCAGAGGTGATAGTGGCAAAGAAAAACTCCCTGAGATGTATAAACATATTACTTTAATAATAGCTTTATCCTGGTTCATTTTGAATACACCCTGAACTGGGCTCTGGTCCATCACAGAGACTCTCACACACACTCTCTCACACACACACACACACACACTTACTTATTCTCACCAGTGCTTAAAATAACTCCCGTCTCACTAGTGGTCCTAGTGGTCCTCAAATTCTAGCTGGGGAGGTTTTTGGGAGGGGGAAATCAGAGGGCATAAACGACTTGTAATTCAATCAATGTAGGATAGATCCGGTGTCCCATGCAGAGCAGGCTCAAACCTGCACCCTGTGTTCTCTGGGATAGGTAAGAGTTCTAGGTAACTGTCGTGAGGAAACTGATGCTTCAGCTCCATCTGTTAGTCCCATCTGCTGATTAAGAGCAGGCTCAGTGTGCTTTCTTAGGACTGTAACATTAACCCATCTATCTGCTTACTAAACCGGTCTGCTCAGAGAGCCGTGTGAGAGTCTGGCTGGATCTGAAAGCTTTTTAGGCCTCACTGTTGTTGGATTTTATCTGATGGCTGTATCTGATCGTACCGTCGTTATGAAGATCAGATCTGTTTACATTTGGACTAAACTGCATGCTGCTACAGGGACGTCCATCACACTTTGGGTGTAAGATTCATGTATTTACATTTGTATCTGCAATCTGTGTTTGTATAATTATTTACATTTATATGCGGATCTATTGCTCCCATGGGTATAAACACAAAAATATACACATTCGTTAACAGAAAACCTGAAAAACCTGTAAATCAGCTGTGAGCGGCTCCGCTGGGGTTATCAAGTCCACTTATGAAATCAGGGCTGCAGAGGACCAGCGCAAAAATCAGGACTAACCAATCAGCACAGCTTTACTAGCAAAATCATTTGGCTTAAAAGTAAGTAGTGATGGCAGCGGTAGTGGAAGTGGGTAAAGTACCAAACTGCCACTCTTGATCCCATGAGCAAGGCCCTCACCCCTCGATTAGCCTGGTCAGGTCGCTTCACACCAAACTCACTGGTCACTGGCAAAAGGTACAACCTGGAGAGGGCACCATAATGGCTGGCAGACTTATTCTGATCTGTTCCTAAAAGTTTTACTGAGAACTTGAACATTAGGTCATGAACAGGTAAGAAGCAGTTACCTGAAGGATGAGGACGAAAAAGTCCACGGCTTTCCCACGCTGGTAGATGTAATGCTGAGATGATCGTTTGTCATTCTCGTTGAATTTGATCTCGTGGATCACTTCAGGGTGCTTCAGGATCCTCAACAGGATCTTCTCAGAGATCTGAGACTGGCTAAACAGATTTACCTCTGGGAAAGCAGACAGACCGGGGGGTTGAGTGCGCGTTATTGATGCGTAAACCAAAATGAATTAAAACAGACAATCCACAAATGACTTACAGCTTTTACAACATTTGCAGACTGCTACATTTACATTTACACTGCTTACAGCAAATCCCAGAAATCCAATGCATTTTTCATTTTTGGAAATGTTTTGTCACACTTTACTTTTACATTTACCAGCATTTATCCCCACAAAACATGGGCGCAGGTATAACCTTGCTCTGGAGGAGATACCAGGGGTTGCTGCTGCAGCACAGTGTTTAGATCCCATGACCAGGCTCTTTTCTAAACTGTTTAAGGGCCTAAGGGGGTCTCAGTGGTCAGCCCCGCACCCCGGCTGCTGATACAGAACTGTAATCAATCCCATTCCCTAATCAGACTAAACATTACTCCATGCATTTCTGCCTCGTGTACATCTTCTTTACTAACTCAGGACGATGATCTCAGCCTCCTAACCCCCTGCAGACCACAGACGCATCTTTTTTACCCACGTCGCCTCCCACCTGCCTGTGCTGGTGTACTTTTCTCAGCGCTATGACTCTATCTAATAGGGGCTTGTTACCACGAGCAACCCACTAACCACGTCGACCTCAGCGGGACACGGCTCAATGGCAGGATCTCATCAGTGATGCCCACAAATACCAGAGTACCGCTCAAAGCAAGCGCCTCCTCAAACTATTTCCAGAGGTTGTACAGATGTAATGATCAGTTCAGGATGTTTATTTGCTTCATGCACAGACCCTGTGTAAACCTGACATCATCTGCACAGACCTGCGGCAAAAGCAGGAGCCAGTATTCTCACACAACCTCTCAGCACACAGAAGGGGTCTGTAAGTGTAAACTTTGATTATTATTATTATTATTTGATTATTATTTCTAGCTTTGAGATTTCAGAACAATGGAAGTGTCATCATAAAGATGTACTGAAATTAGCTACAGCTCATCCAGTTTCAGTGTTACTGACAACACACTGGGTTCATTCGGTGCATGTGATTGACTGGTATACTGGTATACTGAGGTTACCTGTAGCGAGGAAGCGGTGAGCGGCTAACAGCAGCTGAGGAGAGATCTTAACTTTTGATTCACTCTCGTGTTTGAAGGCAGAGAAGTCGCGCTTGTTCTTGTTGGGTGCCACCTTCCTTCTGGTACGATTATCAGCTACAGCAAAACACACAAAATGTAACTGAAGACAGCAAACATTCACAACACAGGCAGTAAACATTAATTAGGAAACGTTAAACAAACATAAAACGACTGACGTTCATCATGACAAAGCAAAGCTATGACGAAGAGGAGCAGAGACTAAAACCAGAATCTTCACTTACTGTAAAGATCAGATTCATCCAGGATCTCAGATTTAATGATCTCCTCGATCACATCCTCTAATGTGACTAATCCCAGCACCTCGTAGAATGGATCTCCCTCACCTTCGTTGTTCACCTTCTGCACGATAGCCAGATGGGACTTACCTGGAAAAATATTTACAAAGCTCCATCAGATTGATTTATTTAAGGCTTTTCCTCTTGAAAACTTCTTAATATTGTAACTTATAGTTTTTAAAAGCTTCACAAGTCACCCAACACACACACTCATGTACTGATGTATTATGATTAAGTTTCTTATTCACTAGGATTTGATGACGTGTGTGTTTTATGTCATGTTTGCCGGTGCAGGCAGACAAATGTTTTGGTGCTGGTGCCAGAGATTTCCTTGCCACTGTTGCTTGTGGTTGATCATTTGGAGTCCAGACTCAGCCCCCTGTAAAGCTGTGTTGTGACAATGTCTTTTGTTAAAAGAGTTATATAAATAAATCTCAATTCAACCAAACCCGAATTTTTGGCTTTCCTAATTACCTGAGCTTACTTTGGCGTATTTAATTATAACCTTCTAATCCATGTTTCACCCGTCTGACCGATCTCAGTACACTGACAATCTCCAGTCTGTGCTTCCCAAACAAGCTGAAACTGCACCGTTCCCATCCAATTACACAGGCAAAACTAAAGACCTACATCATCACTGATTGCATAGCCAGCGAGCACAAATTGAGCCGAGACGCCCATGTACATCCTTTATGGTAACAGTCTGGCCTGGCTTAAATTAAACAATTAGAACAAGTTGTAATTTTGTCATTTTAAACGATCCAATGTTATGCTAAAATAAACAAATATAGTTTGGTTTGGGCTACAGATATTGTGGTAGCTTGGTTTACATTTGCTTATTCAAATCAAAAGCACTCTGTCTAATCAACGCCTCCCAAACCATCTGAACATCATAAGGTCCTTCCAAAACAATTTAGAAAGCTGACTTGCCACCACAATTCAACACTCATTAACAAAAACTCACCTATATGAACTAAGGAACACTTGGTACACACTCTGGTTCAGCAGATTAACAGTGAAAACGCTGCCGTGTGGTCGGACCAGCAGTTCATCCTATGGCTGGGTGACAATCCCCCAACTGGCCGTCCCTCCCTCAGGCACAGTTAAGTCTGCATGTGACGCCTGAGCCAGCTGAAGGACAGCACTGGGAACTGACCCTGCCTTAGGTGCTACACCACCCAACTGTCTTGAATATATCACACAGAGTACTGTGCACAAAGTGTCAGCCCCTAGGACCCCCGAAGGACCCCCGCAGGACAGGACCACCACTGACCAGGCTCTACAGCGACGGTGAATCAATCTCAACAAGGCTGTGCTGTTACAAGTCCATCAGGAGCAGCAATGTTATGTTTTTAGGGGGTTTGTTTTTTGTTTTTTTGTTTTTAAACACAGTGCACTTTATTAGAAGCGCCTGCATACCTGCTCAGTCATGCTCAAACAGCATCCTGTGGTCAAAACAAAAGGACCAAAACAGGCTGTGTAATAAAATGGCCTGCAGGTTCTTACAAGCTGTACCAACAAGGCAGGCATCTAGTGAAGAGGGCAGGAAATGAACACAATGTCTAAAAATACAGCAACACCACTGCTCCTGATGCCCCCACACCAGCACCACTTGGTCCCACACATAATTCCAGGTCCATGATGATGCCATGGTGGCCAATTACATTGCATGCTAATAGATGGGCTATCGAGTCATCGCCAGATATTTTTTCCTCTACAGGAATAGCCACTGAGCCCAAAGATGTAAATGACCTAATTACCGAAAGCAACAGATTTCTTAACTCTTTCACATTTCCTAAGTCTGTGATGACAAGGGATCAGGCTGGAGACGCTGCAATAGTTCTCCTGTACTCTACGTAACAGTAGATGTGGAAACATCATGACCATATCGCTGGTAAGATCAGAAATCCAGTTCCTGTATATCTAATTCCACAGCCATGACTTCATCTAAACACACTCATACACTCGGCGATAAACCAGATGAGTCAGCTGATTGTAAGCCACTAATGTGAAGAC
Source organism: Ancistrus triradiatus (assembly GCA_025084515.1). Classification (NCBI taxonomy): domain Eukaryota; kingdom Metazoa; phylum Chordata; class Actinopteri; order Siluriformes; family Loricariidae; genus Ancistrus; species Ancistrus triradiatus. Next base: position 14,869 of record JAJAGP010002385.1, on the reverse strand, counting down.
ATGTGTTCACTCATGTGCAGTTTCCACATGCCAGTTTGTGCTGAGTCATCTCACCCGCTGGTGCAACTACTGCTGCTGCTTCTACCAACCTACACAACAGCATGCTCCGACTCCCAATTTCTCTCTTACACAGTCCAATTTAGACGACCAGAACCACAAAAACTAGAATCAAACATTTCAAACATCAATAAGAACAAAGCACTACCACTACAACTGGTAGTGCCCGTCCCAAATATGGATAAAATAGGGAGGGATGTGTCCAGAAGGGCAGCAGACATAAAACCAGTACTAAACCTGCTATGGGCCACTGTGGCACCCCCTAACCAGCCCTATACAGGATGCCAATCCATCATAGGTCACCTATGCACACACACACACACACACTCACACTGGGACGCTTTACAGACACCAAATAGCCTAGTGTGTCTTCGGAATGTGGAAGGAAAAAGGTCCCAGAGAACATGCAAACTTCACACATGCAGAGTCCTAACTGAGAATGGAAACATAAACAAAATATGGAACCATGACTGCTCTTAGTTAATGTTCTGCAATGTTCATTTTAACCAGAGGAGGTAAACAGGGTCATGTGCTAAACTGTCTGCAGTATCTGTTTAATAAATGACCGCATGTTCTGGACTAAATAAGTCATTACCTAAAGGAACAGCTTGAAGAAAAGTCAAACTTGTACTGATTTAAATGACTAACACATGCCTGGTGTTTTTGTACTAACTAAAATCTCTCAGTGTAAATATACACCTCAAATGTGGCAGGTCTTACATATGTGCAAACGTCTCCAGTCTTCTACAGCTTATTATAAAATTACTAAAGAACTCCATGGTCACTGTAAACATATTTACCAATGCAGGTAGAGGTCAGAGGCACTGAATAACCTGATTAGCTAAAATCTAGGTTACATTATCAGGTTTATGACCACACAAAGGTCATAAAACCATCAGAATCAGACAACAAACCTCCACATATACACACTCGATAGTGTTACGCTTTAGTAGAAACACTTTAGCAGAGATATTTCCCAGACAGACGCTCCTGTGGCTCAGAGGTAAGAGGCAGCAGCTCCTGAGGACCTCGGTACGAACATGAATGATTGCAACATGCAGGTTGGGATGGCTGGTTACAGAACCCTGTGACGGACTGCTGCCATGCCCATGCCCAGTGAGCAGGGTAAGCAGGCATAAAACAGGAAACTTATTTTAAGTGTTTGATAGCTAAAGATAAGAAAAGGCTCAATTTGGTTTGTGGTGGATCAAAACAGTCGAGATACAGAGGAGCTGCACTGGTCCATAACACTAACTCACCAGCACACTGAGCCCAGGTTTGTGTTCGGGATCGTTATGTCATAAACAGGAGTGATAGCCTGTGTCTGAGGGAAGGGAGGGTGGGATAGGCACCAGACCCCCATAATCCTGACCTGGACATGTGGGGATAAAACATGACCATAATAAACATCAGTAGATACACAGAGAGCAGTACATTCCTGTTCTCCAGGGGAAACGTGGGAAACGACGAACAATTCACAATAGTGACATAAAGGAACTTCAGACAGAAGTGAAAAAAAGTATGAGTTTGATTTTCTTGGAAGCAAGAGCCGTAACTGTTCAGTGATCTTATCTTTTTAGGAAAAGGGACACTCTTGTTCTAAGAATGAAATGCTTGATTAATCCCTCAGATTGTAAGGACCGTCCCAAGAATGTTTACTGTCCTAATTAGTGATCAAACAATTCTCACAGTATAACAGATCTGACATTCAAGCACAAATCTGTAACACTAATTAACCTTGACAGAATGAGATCAACTCTGCTTAGAGATCTGCATTAACAAGACAAATCAATGCAGAAACTGCCAGGGCAGTACCCATACAGATGCCTACTGAGCAACAATGCTAATGTTTGCAGCGTAGTTAGCTGCAGTGACAGAGCAGGATAGGCTCACTAACATTAGCACAAATAAACGGACACTAAGTTCCATTAAATGAACATTCAGACCCATCTGTAATCTGTGTGCTGTCGGATTTATTTCTCTAATAAATCAGGTCTCAGTAAAAATAACCGCCTGAGGGTTTGGCAAAAAAAAAAAGTCAGGATGATTAGCAGAGATGATGCTGAATAATGGTGAGACGTTTAATTCGTTCAGCTTTGTTTAAAGGACTTTAATGAATCCATGCTGAATTTAATCCAGCGTGACTCTTACACTCGTCCTCATGTCTGCTGATCTATTTTTGTTTTACTGTATCGGTTCATTTAGCCTCCTGTGTACACATTTCCCTCAGTGCTAGGATTAGCGGCAAGCCACAAATCACATGGCTGTCAGCACGCTAACGAATCAGACCAGAGGGGTGTGTGTGTGTGTGTGTGTGTGTGTGTGTGTGTGGATGAAATGTGAAATCTGTCAGCAACAGTGCCAAGACAGAACAAGTGAAAGGGCAAGTCTGAACTCTTCCTGTACTCGTCTGAAAAACACCTGTCCATCTCTCTGTCCCTGTCTCACTCTGTGTCACCCTGTGTCTCTCACTCTCCCAGTATCTGTCTATCTGACTCTCTCTCTCTCTCTCTCTCTCTCTCTGTCTCTCTCTGTCTCTTTTTGCAAAGTCAGCACAGGAAAGCAGAAAGAGAGAAAGAGGAAGAGTGAGTTGAGAAAACACCACTGTTAGACACAGCCACACACACACACACACACACACACACACACACATCCTATTAGACTGAGAGGCTTATAACATGACGGCCCCAAACACAATCCACTTAGTACCACGTCTGTCTGTAGGATCAAAGCTTCCAGCCAATTTTGGGATGAATAATCCTGATCAGGTGACAGATGGACAATCGGGAGAACGAGACAGAGGCTGGCCTTCCATCGTTAGCATCGTTAGGGTCAGCTGGTGTGGTTACAGAATCCTACAATAGACTGGTGCCCTGGCCTCTGACAGCTTGCTCCTGGGAGAACCCTGTGGTGTATGCTGAGCAACACACATCGAGGTAAAACTTAAATAAAAGGAATCTGAATTCACACAACATAAATAATGAGGTACCGAGAAGAATTTCAGTCCAACAACACACACCTTACTTCCAGACCCCATGCATGGACAGGCTGTCTCACACACACACACACACACACTACATTGACCCAACCCATTACTGGGCATGGCCGAGTAAGACAGGTGAGACAGGTAATCAAAGTCCAAAACACAGCAAAGTGAGGAAGCACTGCACCATGAGAAGATGTTAGATCTTAGATCAGGGACAGAGGTGTAGAGAAGACAAAACAAATCTTCCATAAGCTGGAGAAAGCAGAACTGGTCCTGAACTTCTCTCTGTGCACACAGATGTTGTCACACACTGAGGAGACTAACTGACCCCAAATCAGCTCTCCAGCTCTGAGATGGTTTCTGAATGCAGTTCAGGGTGGAAGATCTCCTTACAGAGCTGAAGATCAGATCAGGTCAGGTCAGGTCAGGTCCGACCCTGGAGAAGGTGATTAAGGCGTTAGGCTCTCACAGGTCAAACGAGAAGCACGAGTGATGCAGCCAAAACAAAGTAAACTGCAGCAATGAGACAAAATCTGAAACCTGTGTCTGTTTTTAATTAATACTGTAATTTTAATTATTTTAGTATGTCAATCTGTGATTCCTCAGCGCTAGGTAAATTCACTCACATGTCCGTTCTCATAAGTGTTTGGAAACAATGCTTACACACACTTTGATTTTCGCTTGTCACTGCACATTACTTGGCTGAGGGTCAAGCAGGAAAAGGCAAGCTCTTACATAAGAGAGAGAGAGAGAGGAGAGAAAAAAGAAAAAAAAAAAACTGTCCATGCAGCAATCTGAGACTAGCAAACACACTGTCCTACAACTGAACCAGACAAAATGTAAGCAAACGCTTTAACACAGCTAATGTTATCCTGTAATGACATGAAGGTTACAACCACATCTGAATAATTAATCATATTGTAATTGTGATCCTGATTCTTCAGTTAAAGATTAATCACAGCACTTTAAGTAAGGCAGGTGACTATAATAAATCTTCGTAATTATTTCGTTTTTCCTAAGAAAATGCCAGGCTAAAGAGCATCCCAGTTTGTGTAGAGTCAGAAGGACCTGACACGGCCGAGTGTACTGTCGCCTAGGAGCAGAACAACAAGAACATTCAGCTCAACCCCTGTAAGATCCCACAGTAACGCTGAACTGCACTGTACTCCACTTCATCATCCACTTTACTGAAAGTGGGTTAAGAGGACCGTCTACAGTAGTCAATTATCCAAGAAACTGAAGATGTCGTGCAAATACGTCCACTGAGAGAAGAGGGAACTGGATCTAATGAGGATAAAATAAGCAGAAGGACCAAATGCACAACTGCACAAGAGCAGCAGATCAGGCTCTGTAGCCTGTAGGAAAAAAAAGACTTACTCATGTACTGTCCTTAATTAGTTCAACTTGGCTGGAACTCCACAGAATTCAGCCATCTGGGTCTGAGGGAGGAAAGGTTGGACAGGGATCATCTCCCTGTTGTCTCAACAGTAACTCATCACATGACTAGAGTGCAGGCAATGCTGTCAAGAGTATATGGCGGAATCTGGCAGGAGTGTTTGGAGTGAATACAGGTCTGAAACATGGAGAAAGGTCTCAAGGACACATTCCTCTCATTCTGGCACTGTATCACTCAAGCTAAGACCCAGTGTCGGTACTGAATGAGCTGGCTAACGCTGCAGTATAGTACAGCCCATGTACTATTTCATTTAATGTTACTGCCATGGAAAATGTGCAGGATGAAATGTTCAGCTGTTTGTAATTTTGTTTTATAGACCCCTGCCCTCTGCATCGTGCCACAGACGATCGAGAACCCCGGACGATCTGATAAGATTCTGTACTGAATAGTGTCTCTGTACTATTAAGTTCAGGGTTTAGTCACTGTGACACGTGGTTTTGTTATATGCTCTCCCATGGCTGTGGTGCCTCCAGCCTGATACAGACCCAACTGTCCATTTCAGAGGGCTATGGAAAAGCCCTCTTCCCTCAGTAAAGGCACTGGCACACAGCAGGAAACATCAACTTGGAACTTGGCATGACTAAGTGGGTGCCAATAATTCAGAGTTTACTGTAGATTTGAAAGTCACGTGTGCTCTGCCCTGAGGTCTACAACACACTACACTGCATTACTGTAAAAATAGCTGTATTATAAGCACGACAGCAAAAAGTCAAATAAAAAAAAAAAGTAAAACCAAATAGGTCAGAACCGTTTGATGGCATCATACAATATGTTTGTGGAATGCAGTGGGATAATGACTATAATTAGGAAGAGGTGGGGGTGATAATGCCCTCGGGGTAACCCCGAGTACGAGGGACACGGTCAGTGGGTGAAGTGGAATGAGTTTTATGCCGTGTCAAAGTGAAAAAACAAAAGACAGAATCCAATGCTGATTCATAGTTACACACTCGGGAAGAAGTGCTGCTATTAATAGAAGCTACTCTAAGGTACCAAATTGCTTTCCTCATTATCCCTCAGGACGTGCCCTTTCGCCCTGCTGTAAGTGGTAACACCCTTTTGCCATCCTTAACTCACCTAAATGAGCTCTTTGCATGTTCAGAGTCTGACCCTCAGCCGACCTTCAGCTTTATTCCACATCCATACAGACAGTGTTAGAACTGGACCCTCTAACCTCACTGCTGCTGCTGGATCTTGTTTTATTAAAGCAAATTCCCACCTCCATCAGCCAGCAGTGGTTCTTAACATATAAGGAAAAACAGGACCATTTACAGCATTTAGCAGACGCCCTTATCCAGAGCGACTTACAATTGATACTGTCTTACAATCTAAGCAATTGTGGGTTAAGAGCCTTGCTCAAGGAGCCAACAGTGGCAGCTTGGCAGAGGTGGGATTTGAACCCTGGACCTTCTGGTCCATAGTCCAGTACCTTACCCGCTAGGCTACCACAGTCCCAGCTGTAACACTTAAGGGTATGGTGTCATGGACCTGACATTTACATTTGTCATTTAGCAGACACCCTTATCCAGAGCGACTTACAATTGATACAGTCAAACAGTCCAAGCAATTGTGGGTTAAGGGTCTTGCTCAGGGACCCAACAGTGGCAACTTCGCAAAGGTGGGATTTGAACCCTGGACCTTCTGGTCCTTAGTCCAGTACCTCAACTGCAAGGACCAGCTTCTCCAAACTCCATAATTACCTTCTGTTTACTCACACAGGCACATGAACCAAGGGAAAAGAGCCAAAGCTAAAGAGGTATCAGTGAGGTGTAGAAGGGTCAAAGATAAACCTTCAGCAGAATGATGGTCCAGGTCCACATGAAGGGCTTAATGATTACAGAATTCAGACCTGGATAAAACAACGCAAATCTCCTGAACCTAAAACCTTACAGAAACCCTGCGACCCGAGTCCACAAGAGCACATCTTGAGAGTCTGTATGAAAGTCTGTTTAAGATTCTGATTAGTTATTAGTGTGGGTTCAATTTATTTTACAGTTCTGTCTGTAAGCTATTTTAGGTTTTCATTTGATTCAGTTCAGTTTTAGAGGGAACACTGTGGTGAGGTTTTCATATCTGATGTTATGTGTGACCTCAATGGAATCATCAATGTTTTAGGTTTCATTCAAGGTCCAAAAGTAAAATGTAACCCTTTTACCTGACTGTGTTTGTGTTATACTGGTTTTTGCCATGCGTCCAGTCATCAATCAAACCTCAACCCAACACTAACCTTTCTTGAACTCCTCCAGCATTGAGTCCAACTTGGTGTCGTGGAACACAAAATGGACCGGGTGATTGTAGAACTTGGTGATGGTCTTCAGAGTAGTGCAGTCATCCGGATCCACAAAGGCCAGGTCCTTCACAAAGAGGATGTCCACGATATTGGTGCGCTCCTCCTCGTAGACGGGAATTCGCGTGTAACCGCTCTCCATGATCTCTGACATGGTGTTAAAGTCCAGCACGGCATCACTGTGGATCATGAAACAGTTACTCAGTGGTGTCATGACGTCCTCCACGGTTTTGGTCCTGAGCTCGAGCGCTCCCTGGATCATATTCAGCTCCTCTTTTACCAGGTCGTTATAGGGTTCAGTGACCTTCAGCATCTCCACCAGCTTCTCCCGGTTGTAGACGGTTCCAATTTCCTGCCCTAATATGCAGTCCAAAAGCTTACTGATGGGATAGGACATAGGGAAAGTGAGGAGCATGAAGAATTTGGTCAGCAGGATGGTGTTGGCACCTACAGCCAAGCCATGGCGAGAACAAAGAGCCTGAGGCACAATCTCACCAAATATGACAATTCCAATAGTAGAGGCCACGACCGCCCCAACGCCGGAGCCTATCAGATCATCCAAGAGGATGGTGAGAGTGGTGTTCACCAGGACATTCCCCAGAAGCAGCGAGCACAGCAGGTAGTTACCTTCTCTACGAATGGGCTCTATCTTCTTGGCATACTTCTTCTCCTTGTCAGTGCCACAGCTCTGGACGATGCGGAGCTCCATAGGATCCAGAGCCATAAGCCCCAGATTGAGTCCGCTGAACATCCCCGAAAGGGCCAAGAGACAGAAGATCAGGATAATCTGCAGCCACAGAGGAAGCAAGGACTTCTTCTCTTCGACCACGCGTATCCTCCCGTCGGTGTCCCCCAGAAGGTACCACTTACCGTCCTGGTCGTTCCTGATGCACAGACCGTAATCCCTCTGAGCCTCACTCTTCCTCAGCAGCTTGATCCTCACACTCATCACTCCTGAGGTGCCCTGACCGGTCACCTTGATCCCTGACTTAATCAGGATATCTTTGGTAAAATCAGAACAAGTCCTGTTCAAGCCCCAGGGCTCCTGGGCTTCATCCCCGTCCTCCCCGAGCTCCACGAACTTTACCTGAGCCCAGGTGTCATTGCTGAGGTTCCACCCGTATAGCCGAAGTAGGATGGAGCTTTCCTCCGTTACCTGAACGATTCCGTCCTCGGTGGTCGCCACAGGTTTGTCGCTCCGCTCCAGCCGCATGCCGATAATCCGGCTCTCACTGTCCGCCGCCTTCACACACACTCCACTCCACAGAAAGACGATGAGAGTCAGAGAATTCCCCTTTCCTCCGCACCATCCTGTCGCCATGTTTGTTATGCGCTCCCTCTCTCGGGAGCTCGAGGTTGACGTCACCTACACATTCCTGCAGCCCGCCCCTTATTAACATACAGCCAATCAGAGTCTTCCACGTCATCCAGCGCGCAAAGACGAGCCCCCTTTCTTTAAGTGGATGTTTTGTAGTTACAGTATTTAATTTATGTATTTATTGATTATTAAGACATTTTTACAATCATAAGAAGCTTGGATTTAATTTGATCCCGGTGTAACTGAAAAGTAATTAATTTAATTCACTTAAAGTTAAGATGATTTAATGGCAATATTTGTGATGAATATAATCAGTAATGATAATAATAATAATAATAATAACAATAACAATAAGTTTAATAAACAGAAAATGCATAAATAACAAAAATTATATAATGATAATAACGACAACAGTAAAAATAGGTTTAGTAAACGGTTCATAATAATGTAATAATTACACCACAATAATAATAATAATAATAATAATAATAATAATAATAATAATAACAATAATAATACAAATAATAATAATAATTTTAAAAATAATAATAATAATAATATAGCTACGCGTGCCCTGGACAGGAAACAAATCCTTAGGGGTAATAAAATGTATTAAAAATTCCACTAACTTTTACCTTCTGATTTACCTACATGCTTTAATAATATAAATTTTTTTTTAATGCGGTTAATTTAGTAACATGTCTTAAATGTCTGCTAAACGATTAAATGTAATATTTACTACCTATTTCTATTGTACGCGTTTATTTATGGAAGCTGCTAAGTAGCAATTCGGCGCCCTCTAGCGTTTATAATTTACAGAGCGCTGTTTAATTACCGCACGAATGTACCTGCAATATGCGTCCAGCAGGAGGCGATAATAGCTCATGGGGTTTTTGTACAGTGTTGTAACTTAACTGATCGATTATCGATTGATTAAAATGATTAAAATGTGTCATTATCTGTCGTAAAAGTAGGACTAGTACTAAAAGCAGCATAGCTTCAGACTGACTTACTGATATAATAAAGTGTCTAAAAATAAATATACCAGTCAGAAATAACAACCATGTAGACCAACGTTACTGTCATTTAAATATCAGTTTAATCAATTATTTAACGGATATAATTAAGGCAAATCTGTGCGTCAACAAAGCAGCTCAGAGTAAAACTGAACACATTACAGATTTACACTTCAAATGTCCTGACCCTCAGAATAAAGTCTGGGATTTAATACATAAGCATGGCATTACTGACACATTTTCATTACAGTGTATAAATAATAACGGTTCCAAAATTACACAGCAGTGTTAGCTGTACCTGATAAAAAAATTAAGATAAATATCAGTGCTACAGAACAAACAGCTTCAAGAGAAATTTCATCTGATAAAGAGAAAATATTACATCCTCATAACCTAATTAGAATTAGAAATCAGTCTTATTAATGTCAGTGAGTGTCAGTATTAAATATCTGCACTGTTTATTTAATAGTGGGATGCGGCAGCAGCTCGGTCACTGTCAGGGGATACGACCGACTCGGCCCCGACCCCAAAAACACTGATGAAGGATTCCTAATCATTAGCAGGGACAGTGCATGGAAACATAAGAGCAGTACCAGGACCAGTATCACAGAGCACCATGTTAATACAGTACCAGAGTGAATTGCTGTGACACTCCACCACCCAAATACTGCTCAGGGGTGCTCCTACAGTGCTCACACTCTACGGATGACCCACAACATTCTGATCACTCACAGATCAAATAACAAATAAAGTTCATTATCTCGTTACATCTAGAACTTGTCACTGGTACGTGGGCACCGTTTGCTAGGGGTAGTGGTGGTACCAGGATGCACTGTGGGAAGCAGAAGGGTCGGTGGAGGGGGTGTGATGCTCTGGCTCATGTTCTGGATCCGGACCTTCATGTGGACGTTAGTTTAACGTGCATCACTGAGCTGAACATCGTTACGGAGCAGGGCTTTAATGTTTTGGCTCATTAGTGTGTATTCGGTACCTCCTGACAGCACAGAGCTCATAAACATAAAGCTGAGTGTATGATCTTATGACTGTTACATAAACTCCCAGAATTCACTGCAGCTCATCCTGCTTAAGATATGGCAACCTCTGTAACTTCATATGATTTCTAAACAGTTACATTTAAAAATCAATGCTTTATAACCAGCTGTAGGTTACAATCTTACACAAAATAACAGAAATGAAATAAAACAGAAAAATGTAAAGATCCAAATAAGAGATTAAACCTGTTAAAGGCTCCTGGTTATTCTTTTCTATCCTGAATACTGCATATTCCACAACAACAGCTTTCTGTTATTACAGCTCCAAAACCTCAGCAGAAAGCACTCAGGGTGTGTGTGTGTGTGTGTGTGTGTGTGTGTGTGTGTTCAGGTTACTCTAAGGTTTATATTCAGTCTACAGGTCAAATCGGATTTCTTTCTCAGATCTGATTTTTACACAGAGAGGCCTCACTACAGATCTGATTTATTACTGAATCCGGTTTATCTGTTCAGACTCTATCCAGATCAGATATTTTTTATGAAAATGATGATTCTATAAAGGATTAGCATTAAAATAAGAGCAGTTGTTCATACTTAGGAGCCCAAATTCTACTTAAGATGGTACAGAACTAATTCCTATTGGCAGATGTTGCAGATTGATGTTGGCAGATGTTGCAGATGTTCAGCTCGTCTCAGGCTCTGATTGGGCGTCGTTACTGGGCAGAAGAACTTCCACAGAGAAGCTGACCTTCTTGGATTGGAGGACGCTGTAAGTGTTATCAAACCTCAGAACATCTGGAAACGGAAAAAAAGTCAGATTCACTTTTTTCAGAGTTAATCAGGCCAGGAAACATCATTAATCACAACTAAACTAAACTCAACTAACCCTAACCCTAACCCTTATCCCACACCTAATCCTAATCCTACAGATTAGATTCAGTAGAATGCACTTATTGCTTTTAAATAACTCAATAAATACCTTCCCACACAAAATATAGCAACACATATAATTATTTATAATAACATTATATAATTATTATATAGTATAATATCATTTCGATATATTGTGTACTCACACACTCCCGCCTCTGAGCAGGTCAATGTTCCATCCTCGGGTACGAGGTGTGTGTTGTAGCGCTGACTGGGCACGACCTCCTGCATCTGCCCAGCTTTCATCCACTCACCAAGTTTCTTCTTCATAAACACCCCAAACCCAATATCGCCCCCTTCAGACGAGAACTGCCATCTGATGGAGGACATAGAGGGAAAGGGGTGCGAGAAAAAGGGTTAAACCAAGATGAAGCAAGTTTGTACCCTGCCTCTGAGACTCCTTCAGCATTTAAACTATTTAAATAAAGTAAGAGTTAATTAATCAATGAATTAAACAATGCAGAGTTGGGTCTCTGCACGGTAGGGACTGTGGTAGTCTACTGGTTAAGGTACTGGACTCTGGACCAGAAGGTCCAGGGTTCAAATCCCATCTCTGCCAAGCTGTCACTGTTGGGTCTTTGAGCAAGGCCCTTAATCCACAGTTGCTTGGATTGTAAGGTTGTATCAGTTGTAAGTCGCTCTGGATAAGCGCGTCTGCTAAATCCTGTAAATGTAAATGTAAATGTCTCACCTGAGCACACATCCCGGTGCCAAGATCTCGTAGTCTAGCTGATGGGAGGAGCCACGGCCGATGGATGCACTCTGATCATACTGCGTCTTAATGAATTCCCGAGCGTAGTATGACTTGGGCACTACACCACCCTGATTAATCTGTTCAGAAACAAACTGGTTAGAGTGTGAACCTGATCAACATTCAGCTTCAACATTCAACTAAACTAAACTAAACTAAACTAAACCCAATGATTAGTAAAAGAGGAAATGTAGGAAAGAAGAGAGAATGAAACTTACACAGATGATGGGATGGTTAGTGCAGTAAGACTGCCATTAGGGTCCATTAATAATTTAATTTACAAAAAAAATGCAGTAGGAATGTAAACACAAACATGAAACACACAGAGTCATCACTTTAATGTTATACTATGCAATGTCTTCAGGTTACGTAAAGGAATTTATAACAAACACACTCTATACCATCTCGATTTGTAATGTTTATTGATTGAATTTATGCCTTACTTATTACTTACAGTAGCTACATGTAAGGAACTAACACCATCTGCTTCACAGGAAGCGCGTGTGTGATGTAATCCATGTTTATGCCCAACAGAGTGCAAGTAAGACGACACTATCATTAGATCAGTAATATCTACAGATGCTGCTTTTCGGAGTTTGTGCTGTTGGTCACCAAGCACTCCAAAAAAAAAACAAATACACAAACTCCGCAAAGCTTTAACACACTCCAACACGTACTCACATGTCCAACATTTCACATGTGTTTACTTCATCAAATGTATGTTTGATACACTATCTAAAACATGCTATCTAAAATCCACAGAGTCATAAATAAACACAGGCACAGACTTATCTACTTTATATTTTCCATGCTTATGAAGGAGAGAGCTCGGCTGTTCTGACTGGTCACCAGCCAAAGTAAGAATCTATATCTTATACAAACGAAACTACAAACCTGTCTACTCACACTACCTGTAAATAAGCATCTATTTCTAGATAAATTAGCATACCACAGGGAAAATCCAACAGCAGACTCCCGCCGTGTCTTAATCCAGAACAAAACCAGATAAAAACCTGAACACCAGTCCCATGTAACTGTGCAATCCCAAATAAAAGGAGTCCAGTGGCGCTTGGTAAAGACCTCTCCTCCAGTCCTGAAGAGGGCAGCATTCTTTACCTATGTATCTATAAGCAGACAGTTCAGGACAGATCAGGTAACTGCTGCCTTTAAAGGCATGATGATACTTTTAGTGTTTAAATTCAGGCTCACTACTAAGCACTATTAGCACTACATCCCAAAAAGGTCACACTGTTCATATATAACAGTTGTAATTCTTGCATTGGGTCATGCAGGGGCGCTCTTCATCTTCTACCACAAACCCAGCCGTCTGGACTCGAAGATCTCAGGTCCCAGTCCTTATCTGCGTCTCCCCTTTACATGATAGTTCCCAATCTAACCAGTCACTGCACCTTCCTACACTAGTACCTCATAAGGAGAACATGGAAATGGCCCTGTGAGGCTCCTGCACCTGCCTAATGTTCCTCATGTGCCTGACCTTCCTCCTCAATCGTATAAATAAAAAATGATAAGACTGTCTTTGGTGTTCATTCTAAAGATTAGTGTACTTTGTCTGCAGCAGCTGATAAAATCTAATCAGGCCAGAGCAGTTCATGATTTATAACGGGATCATAGATGGAGCTCTGTCCCATACAGCACCTCCAGGTCTCGCATTATCAGGGCTTTATCTACATATTTAAGATTAGACATAAAAAACCCTCTGCAATAAAGGTGCTGCAATATAAAGTCTGTGATTATATAATCCAGTAAAATCCAAAAAGGCAGAGCTGCTCAGATTCTTACCCTACCATCACACAGTGTGGACAATCACCTCCAAAAATTATTGGCATCCCTATTAAAGATGAGTAAAAAAAAACGGGTTTTGTCTTAATCTGAGACAGGTTTAGAGAATTTGTCAATAAATATTGTCAATAAATAAATTCTTTTTGGTGAACACAGGTTTACGTCACCAGTGCAGTCTAATAAACGATCACATGTTCTACCAGCATGCCCTTATCACCTGTGCATTTCCCGCTACGTCCTTAAAAACAGTCCAACAAGCAGCGACGTGGACAAGCCGAACTAAAACAAAGCTACCCGTGTAGTGCTGTAAGGGAGCGCATGTTACTGTGCTGGATCTCCAACAGAAGAGCACAAAGTTTAATCCAGCGCTGGACGTGAACAGTCTTCTTAGCTTCTTATATCGAGAAAGCGTTCTTACTTATGAACAGACTACAAAATCCCCTTCTCTGCTCTTATTAGAATTACTATAGGAGTAATGTGCCATTAAATGCCCGGCCCTTCTATTGATAAACCAGTGAAGAATCTTCTGGAAGGATGGAGTAAGTTTGGGAGGTATGAAGCTGGAGGGATGGAGATATGAGAGCAGAACTGCACTATGCTTTAGCTTCCTAACATGTCTCCATTCAGCTTTTGGGTTTGACTCACCCTGGTCCTGCAGTGGGGGTCACCATCAGGATCGGTCAGTTTTCCCCCATAGACGGCTGGGAGCTCCTCGGGGTCGATGTGTTTCCTCAGCACCTCCTGCCAATTCGCTGAACAAACAAACCGTGAAATTAACATCTGAATTAAATATAAACATCAACTGCTGCTGATTCTCTGTTATGACTGTAACAACAGCATGAACATGATACAGTGGTGCTTGAAAGTTTGGGAAGTCTTTAGAATTTTCTGTATTTCTGCATAAATATCACCTAAAACAGCATCAGATATTCACACAAGTCCTAAAAGTAGATAAAGAGAACCCGGTTAAACAAATGAGACAAAAATATACATGGTCATTTATTTCTCGAGGAAAATGATCCAATATTACATATTAGTGAGTGGCAAAAGTAAGTGAACCTCTAGGATTAGCAGTTAATTTGAAGGTGAAATTAGAGTCAGGTGTTTTCAATCAGTGGGATGACAATCAGGTGTGAGTGGGCACCCTGTTTTATTTCAAGAACAGGGATCTATCAAAGTCTGCTCTTCACAACACAAGTTTGTGGAAGTGTATCATGGCACGAACTAAGGACCTCAGAAAAAGAGTTGTTGATGCTCATCAGGCTGGAAAAGGTTACAA
>JAJAGP010002384.1:71687-117335 GCA_025084515.1 Ancistrus triradiatus | reverse complement strand
TCCCTATTTAACAAAACCACACTGAAGGCTTTTAAGTAGCAAAATGCCAATGCACCGTATGTCAACAAAACCTTAAATAATACACAAACTCAAATAAATAAAATAAGAATCTCTATGCCCTGCTTGGGGTCATTTACAGAGATGGTGGTACAGCCCCCTTTCAAGGACCTGGCGAACGTGTGTGATGTGTGTGTCAAGGTCCGGGGAGTAGACCAGGATGTCATTCAAGTACACAATGACGAAACGACCCAACATGTCCCGGAGAACGTCATTGTTAAAAGCCTGGAAGACTGTGGAAGTGTTGGCCAGGCCGAACGGCATGACGAGGTATTCGTAATGCCCAGAAGTGGTACTGAACGCCGTCTTCCACTCGTCACCCTCCTTGATGCGGACGAGGTTGTAGGAGGTCCAGCTTAGTGTACCAGTGGGCAGATCGAAGCTGTTCCAAGGATGAGGGCACGAGAGGAAGTGGGTAGGTGTACTTCTTGGTGATACGGTTAAGCTCTCGA
Source organism: Ancistrus triradiatus (assembly GCA_025084515.1). Taxonomy (NCBI): domain Eukaryota; kingdom Metazoa; phylum Chordata; class Actinopteri; order Siluriformes; family Loricariidae; genus Ancistrus; species Ancistrus triradiatus. The sequence goes on along the minus strand of JAJAGP010002384.1, from coordinate 116,826 downwards.
TAATCTATGCACGGCCGAAGTGTGGAGTCCCGCTTGGGCACGAAGAAAAAGCCTGCAGACACTGGCAAAGTGGACGGACGAATGAAGCTCAGGCTGAGATATTCGGCAACGTAATCCCTCATAGCTTTTTCTTCTGCCGGTGAGAGCGGGAACAGCCGGGCTTTAGGTAGGGGTGCGTCGGGTCTATCACACAGTCACAGGAGCGATGAGTTGGCAGGCTGGTCAGTAGTCCTTCACCAAAGACCGGAGCCGGGTCCTGGTAGACTTGTGGTATGTTGTGAGGGAGAGCAGGTTCGGAGGAAAGGGCAAGGAAGTTGAGCTGGAGGGCTGGGTGACGTAGGCAGTGATTCAGGCACCAGGGTGACCAACGGAGAAGCTCCCGAGCGGACCAGGAGATATGCGGGTCATGAAGGCGAACCAGGGGAGACCCAGGATGATGGGATAAGCCAAGGATGCCAGAGGAAGAAAAGAGATCGTCTCCTCATGGGTAGCGCTGGTGTTCAGGCACAGGGGTGCGGTGACGCGGGTGAGGAGACCAGAGCCGAGGGGTTTTCTGTCTGCAGCAGTGACACGCCGAGCAGTGGGGAGACTGGTGCAGGGGATCTTCCAGGTGGTAACCACATGGTCGGCGATGAAGTTCCCCTGGGCGCCGGAGTCAATCAAGGCTGTCAAAGGAATATCAGCGTGAGTCATGCGCAACAGAACTGGTAGAGTAAAAGAAGGAGTGAGAGGGGGTTGACTCACCCGGGCCTCAGCACGTGCACGTGCACCTGTTGACATCGGTGAAGGAGCAAGGTCGCAGTCGGGGCATTGATGACGGTTGGAGCCACAATAACAGCACAAGCCCAAGCTGCGGTGGCGTCGCCACTCCTCGGCGGGAAGGTGAGTACCGGCCAGCTCCATGGCCTCAGGAGGAGGCGAGGAATCCCGCTCGACGAGAGGAGGCCTGGGACGGGGAACCAGACCAGGCCGTGATCCAAGGAGTTGGTCCATGCGAATGGCGAGGGAGATGAGTTCTTCCAGGGAAAGGTTGAGATCACGCCTCGCCAGTTCCCTCCTCAGATCGGGGCGCAGACCCTGGTAGAAGATTGTCAGGAGGGCTGCCGTGTTCCAGCCGCTCTGTGCCGCCAGAGTACGGAACTCGAGAGCGTAATTGGCTGCCAAGCGGCGTCCTTGTCGAAGATTCAACAGCAGCTCACCACTGGAACGACCTTCTCGAGGATTTTGGAAGACAGTACGGAAGGCGTTTAGGAATTGCTGATAGTCCCTGGATTCTTCTCCTTGCTGAGACCAAATGGCGGTGGCCCATTCCAAGGCACGGTGGGTTAGGAGGGAAATTACCAAGGCAATTTGAGCTGCATCAGAGTCAGGAGGTGAATGTGAGAAATATAACTCACACTGAAGGAGGAAGCCTTCACAGCGATCTGGATTCCCATCATATTTCTCCGGCAAGGCGATGTGATATGCGGAGCGTGTGGGCGGAGCCCGCGGGGGACTGGAGGGAAGCGGAACAGAAGCCGCAGGAACCGCAGCCGCCGGGGACGGAGAAAGCTGTGACACGCTTTGTGAGAGCTCGCTAACCGTGGGGATCAGCGTTCCGAGCAGGCGCTGATTGTCTGCAAGCTGCGTGATGACTTTCGCTACCTCTTCCAGCTGGGTACGAAGGTGGGAGAGCTGCAGTTCGAACGCGGAAGTTTCAGATGGTGCCGATCCAGCAGCCGCTGCCTCCATGTCAGCTAAGTCAACTGTGACGCCGGCTTGGAGGAAAGGAGACACACGCAGGCGACTGAATCGAAGGCAGTGGATTTATTTAGCAGAAGCAGGGATGATGAGGAGAAACGGGATGAGCACTTGAAAACGGATGAACGCGGATAGAGCAGAAGAATAGAGAACGCAGGATTCGGACAGTAGAGCTGAGAAACGAGGTAAGGAACCAAGTGACTTAGCGAAGGGTGAATGAGAGAAAGAGGGTATAAATAGGGAAGAAAAGAGGCATAGATGAGAAGCAGGTGGAAAGAATCAGAACGTTGGAGAAGAAGAACGTTCCAGAATGCGGGTGTGGACTGAGGGGCTGGCATGACAATTGAACAGAAACAAAAGCTACATTGCTGAGCACATTTATAACAGTTGTAATGGATAGTTGTTTATTATTATTTATTCATTCCATTTTAATATTAACCAACTGTGTTCAGTCCATCGCAGGGCACATTCACACTTTCACTCACACTGGCACACTTTACATTTACATTACATTTACAGCATTTAGCAGACGCCCTTATCCAGAGTGACTTACAATTGGTACAGTCTTACAATCCAAGCAATTGTGGGTTAAGGGTCTTGCTCAAGGACCCAACAGTGGCAGCTTGGCAGAGGTGGGATTTGAACCCTGGACCTTATGGTCCATAGTCCAGTACCTTATCCACTAGGCTACCACAGTCCCACACTTTAGAGGTGGCAGCTGACCTAACACATGCATTTGGAATATGGAAGGCTTCTGTGCTGACTGTTAATTATCAAAAACTACAAAATATTGGTTTCATCTTACTCATTAAGCCAAAGGGAAATATGTGAGAAAAAGTCCATGTACAGTGGATACGGATTTCATTTTGTTCAGACGCCTTAAAATGGATTTAGCACATTGTTCTTCTCATCAATGGACAACCTATGGCAAAAATAACAGAATCAGCACGGGTAGGTGATTAGATGATCCACTCACCTTTTTTACTTATTTACAAATCACACACGTGACACGATTTTTTTAATTAAAAGCTGAACATTTTGGCTTTATGAAGCATAACTTAATAAATAAATAAATAAATAACATTATTTTAATTCATATCACTATTTCCAGATCATTAAATAAAATAAGGAATCACCTTATAATTTGCATTTCTAAACAAATACTGGCACAAGCGATTGGATTTGGGTAAATGAAGGAAAATGTGGCTCCATCAAGAGTTGTCAGTTGAAGCAATGGGTTGGATTCTAAAACTAAATTCTAAATAGTGTTAGGATAGAAAACTCAAAGCAATATGTTTTGAAAATAGAAAACACACAACAAAACAAAAACAAATGGTCAGAACTTGAAGTCAGCTATTGTCTGAGAACTGTAAGAAATCATTTGAATGAAATGGGATTTACATATAGAAAAGAAAAAACAGCACTAACACCTAAAGAGAAGAAAACAAGGTTACAGTAAGCTAAAAAGAAGCACTAATGGAGTGTGGATGATTGGATAAAAGTGATATTCAGCCATGAATCACCAATCTGCATCGGTCAAGGAGACGATGCTGGAACTTTAGTCTGGTGCCGTTCTAAGGAAACATATAAAATGAGTGCCGGAAGAAAATCCCTCCAAAATATTTCCCACTCATTTATGATCTTGGGTTACATGTCAGGTAAAGGACCAGGGTAAACGGGAATCATGACCTCAGCAATCAGTACTCAGGTGTAGATTGAAATACTGGACATGTTTCTCCTTCCACTGATAGAAAATAGGTTTTCATCAGGAAAGGCAGATCAGCTAAGTCACATGGCTATCACACCGTCCAGATCTTAATCCCATTTGCAATGATGGTGGAAATTTAAACACTGGACCATGACGAGGCTCCATCCTGCAAAGCTGATCAGCCATTCTGTTAATTTTATTCCAAGGAGTTGTATGCGTAGTACTCCATAATCACAAAGCAAAAAGCAGGTTTTTGGAATGTTTTGTAGATGTATTAAAATAAAAAAATGTTTTACATAAGTATTTGGACTCTTCACCTTGTTCATTCAAGTCATTTCTTTTTCAAACTTGCCTACATCGATATATTTATTTAATTAATGTAAATAATTCATAATGTACAGTGTGTGTTAATTAGTGTTTACCCATAATGCAGAGCGTTTTAAGGTGGTTGGTCCAGATGCTCCTCTTGTTGCTGTAGCTGGTGAAGACTTGGTTCTGCCCTGTTTTATCCAACCCAACACCAGTGCTGTGGACCTGAAAGTCGAGTGGATCAGACTAGATTTAAAGGACTCATTAGTTCATCTATATAAGGACCAAAAAGACAGAAATGAAAAGCAGAATCAGATCTACAGAGGAAGAACATCACTGTTTAAAAAGGAGCTACAGAAAGGAAATACTTCACTCAAACTCTCAGCACTCCAACGCTATGATGAAGGAGAATACAGGTGTTTTGCTGATGCCAAATCATGGTACGATGACATCACTGTTTATGTTATTGTTGAGGGTAAGTTCTGCTGAGATGTTAAATTTTTGTGTTGTGCATTGTTTTTGTACTACTTGTATACTTGTATAAAGATACTTGTATCTATAGTGTTTATCATTTCTATGCACTCAATTGAGTGTTTCTTGACAGATTCACACACAAAACATTGTATACTCCATTTAAGAAAATAAGTAGACAAGAATAGATTCTGTCATGGAATTTAAATCATTGCAGGTTTTATCTTGAAATATTTTGATTGCAGCTTCTGGAACCCAACCAGTGATCACTATGGAAAGTTATGATAGCTCAGGAGGGATCAGTCTAGTGTGTGAATCCAGAGGCTTGAACCCTGAACCTAGAGTATTTTGGATGGACAAAGGAGGAGATGTTCTACCTGCTGAAGATACACAGATTCACAGTGACACCGAGGGATTTAGTGTGAAACACAGCATCAAGGTTCATGATCATGGTGATTCCAACAGGTTCTACTGCAGAATTCAACAAACACATCACATGATGGAGACAGAGATTATTATCTCTAGTAAGTGTCCATGATAAAATATCATCAGTTTATTTTAATTATATTACTTTACTTTCTACCATCGTGTTCTGTGACTGTATGCTACTGTGGTTATTAATTAATAATATTGTTAAATTAAAATCATTCATAACTTCATATTTTTGTACTTGATTTCATTTTTAGGTAAACTTTTCAATACCTGGAAGGTTGCTGTCGGCACTTCAGTGTCACTGTCCCTCATTGCTGTTGGATTGATTGTGCAGATGATATTATACTTTCATCTCGTGAAAAGTAATATTTTAATTTCTTTCTCTAACATCACAGGGCTTACATTTACATGTACATTTACAGCATTTAGCAGACGCCCTTATCCAGAGCGACTTACAATTGATCCAGTCTTACAATCCAATCAATTGTGGGTTAAGGGCCTTGCTCAAGGACCCAACAGTGGCAGCTTGGCAGAGGTGTATTCAATATCCTTTAACACCACTTTCTTAATTGTCAGTGTTTCCAAAAGTAAGCAAAACCCAGTGGAGCATGCAGAGGAACACACTGTCATATAAAATTACAATTTCATACAGTGGTGCTTGAACGTTTGTGAACCCTTTAGAATGGTCTATATTTGTCGATAATTATGACCTAAAACATCATCAGATTTTTACACAAGTTCTAAAAGTAGATAAAGAGAACCCAGTTAAACAAATAAATAAAAAGACAAAAATATTATACTTGGTCATTTATTTATTGAGGAAAATGATCAAATATTACATACTAGTGCGTAGCAAAAGTATGTGAACCTCTAGGGTTAGCAGTTAATTTGAAGGTGAAATTATTGTGTGGTGTTTTCAATCAATGGAATGCCAATCAGGTGTGAGTGGGCACCCTGTTTTATTTAAGGAACAGGGATCTATCAAAGTCTGCTCTTCACAACACATGTTTGTGGAAGTGTATCATGGCACGAACAAAGGAGATTTCTGAGGAGCTCAGAAAAAGAGTTGTTGATGCTCATCAGGCTGGAATAGGTTACAAAACCATCTCTAAAGAGTTTGGACTCCACCAATCCACAGTCAGACAGATTGTGTACAAATGGAGGAAATTCAAGACCAGTGTTACCCTCCCCAAGAATGGTCAACCAACAAAAATCAGTCCAAGAGCAATGCGTGTAATAGTTGGCGAGGTCACAAAGGACCCCAGGGTAACTTCTAAGCAACTGAAGGCAACTGAAGGCCTCTCTCACATTGGCTAATGTTAATATTCATGAGTCCACCATCAGAAGAACACTGAACAACAATGGCAGGGTTGCAAGGAGAAAGCCAAAAACACACTGTTGTTTGTCTGCAGTTTGCTAAAGATTACGCCTGAAAGACTTCACCAAGAAACTGTAGTCTTATATATTTTAGCTTGAGTCATATGAGGTTGTAGAAAGCAATAATAACATTTTTTCTGTTAAACTGAATGGCAGAAATACTGGACTGCAGGTCTGGCCATAAGGGGTACTTAAAGCCGGTTGGGAGGTCCATTGCCGGGTTCTGGTTCCTGGTTATGAGCTTCCTGTATCTTTTGTTGGATCTCTTTGAGGTGAAATTCACCACAAGGCAATCAGGGGGCAATATAGTGTCATGAGTAAAGGTGTCCTCAGAGGATAACTGACAGAAGAGGGCATCTGGCTTGATATTACAGGACCCAGGATGATAGATGAGCGTGAAGTTCAACCTGGCAAAGAACAACACCCACTTAACCTGTTAGAGTTGAGCCTCTTCACCATCTCGATGTAAGCCAGGTTCTTGTATTCTGTGCAGACAATAAAAGACTGTTCCACTCCCTTCAGCCAATCTCTCCATTCTTCCAGGGCCAGCTTGATTGCCAGGAGTAACCGATTATTCACCTCATAGTTAGCCATCTGGAAAGGAAGGCACAAGGATGAAGTTTGTTTCCAGGGCCAGTATGCTGGGAGAGGACGGCCCCCACACTGGTGTCAGAAGTGTCAACCTCCACTACAAACTGCTTCTTGGGGTCAGGCTGGGGGTCAGCTTGTGCAGTAGTGCCCAGTTCCATGAGCCACTTGAAGGCCTTAGATGCCTCTGGGGACCGCAAGAATGGTGTTTTGGGAGATGTTAACTGGGTTAGCTGGGCCGCCATCTTGCTGTAGTCCCGGATGAATCACTAGTAGAAATTGGCAAACCCCAAAAAGCATTGCAGTTCTTCATAACACGAGGAAGTTGGCCACTCTGCCACTTCTTGTATCTTCACTGGATCTCCCTTAATTTGCTCCCTCTGGATGATGAATCCGAGGAAGGAGACCAGCTGGTTGTGAAGAAGACATGAGAGTACCTGGTGGACGTGGGTGATGTCTTCCTCCTTCTCCTGGAGAATATCGATATGTCATCAAGGTACATGAAAACAAAAAGGTTGAAACAGTTCGAGAGGACGTCGTTAACCATAGCCTGGTATACTGGGGTGGCATTGGTCAGGCTGAACGGCATTACCATATACTCAAAATGACCCATAAGAGTGTTGAATGCCGTCTTCCACTTGTCCCGATCCCTATTGCAAACAAGGCAGTAGGTCCAGCTTCAAAAAGATTTTGGTTTCCTGTAAGAGATCAAATGCAGATGCAATAAGAGGGAGTGGGTAGTTGTTGCAAATGGAGATAAAGTTCAAACAATAATCTATACACGGTCTGAAGGTCTTGTCCATTTTGGCTACAAAGAAAAACCCTGCTCCCAGGGGAGAGGAGGATGGATAAATGAGACTAGGGACTTTGAGATGTAATACTCCATAACTCCATAACCTCCCTCTCTGGCCGGGACAGGTTGTAGAGGTGGCTAGTGGACAATAAAGCACCAGGTAGCAGGTTGATGGTGCAGTCTTAAGGTCGATGGGGAGGTAGGGACTGTGCAAAGTCCTTATTAAACACCTCACAGAGGTTGTGGTACTCAGCTGGCAGCTTAGACGGGTCTATAGGAGGGTCCAGTAGCAGAGAAGCGTGAGAACCAGGGAATGAAGGAGGAATGGCAGAACTCAAACAATAGAAATGGCAAACATCGCTCCAACCGATCACTTTACCTAGTCTCAAGTTGATCTGTGGGTTGTGGATATCCCAGAACCAGGGGAGTCTTGGGGGCCTGAATAATAACAAAAGACGGTTGGTTGCCAGATGGTTGCTGGCCAGGATGAGTTGGACAGATGGTGAGCGATGAGTCACTTGAGCGAGTTGGCCATCCAAGGCGTAGGCACGAACAGGGGTATCCAAAGGTTCCAGAACCCCCCTAATCTGACTGTGAGTTCCTCATCAGTAAGTCATCCAAGGCAATCACCTTGAAGGGATCTCTGCTAAGACTCAGGGTGGCTGGAAGCTGTTCATTGGGAGTAGTTAAGGTGTAATGCTCGTCAGTCCCTCCCCCTCTACTGATGAACCTGGCCTTTTGGTCATACAGGGCAGGCAATGCGGAAGTGAATGGGCTTTCCACAGTATAGCCAGTCACCTGCTTGGAGTCGTCTTGTCTGTTCTTCGGGGGAGCGATAAAATCTTTTGAGTGATAAAAGATGACAGGCAGAATAAAGGAGTGGTGCGTGGTTTCCAGGGAGCCAACGGCAAGAAAAGCAGTCTCCAGAGGTGGGTTGCACTGAGAGCAGACAGGAGCGTTTGCTGAGGTGAGCAGAAGTGGAGTGAATAGGGAGCTAGCAGGATGAACTGGAACCAGGAACTAGGGGAAACAGAAACAAACTAAGATAATAGAGAAAAATCCAAAGGAAAAAAGTCCTGTAGTAACATGCAAATTGAGAGTTTTCTTTTTAACACTGAGAAAGTAGCACTATACCGGGTGACATAACTGACGATCTGGTGACAAGTGGAGATGAAACCGGCATTCTTAGTGTGTATAAATGAATACATAGTGGAATCAATGTGTGAACGATGATGGCAGGCACGTGATGATATTTGAAGAAGTGAAGGCATGGTCACTGATAGCTCATAGAACCACATGGGCAAGGGATTAACTTTATCAAACCTTTATCAAGCACTACAATATGGAGTTACAGTTTGGACATACAGAGTTTGGACATAAATATGGTCATTTTACTGATAATATGTTAGCAAACAGAATGTGATCAATGATGTGTGTGATTGGCTCATCACTCCTATTATAAACACAGTACCAATGGCCTTTTTGTGTTGTTTGTTTTCAGAGCTGCAGAGAAACGTGCTGGCATTTGGTAAATACACTGTCAAATTGTCTTTTTTCCATTAATGGTACTTAATTTTTAAATGTCATGAGTTTATACAGTCTATTATTACAGCGTGTTATTATTTGGACGTCATTAAATAGGTTTTACCTTAATCCTTTTTGATGTGACTAAAAAAAAACCTGTGAAACATCTTTAGAAAATTGCTTTTAGCCCACAGTTTAAATATTATGTCAGTATTAACTTCTTAATTGTTATTTATTTAAACTGAATTTTGATGAACTGATAAAATCTTTTTTCAGAGTATTTAAAGAAGAAAAATGAGTCTGCAGGTAAGAATTACTTTTTAGATTTTATCTTTTTTATACAGTCCAGCTTATTTTTTGCATATCTGTGTGTATTATATATAATTTTGTGGACCAGATGTCCTGACAACGATAGAAAGACCTGCCATTTTTATCTTGAGGAATTTTTTGTCTGTTTTTCTTTTTTCTTAACAAAAACTACAGCGTTCTTTTGAAAAAAGAGCCAAAATATATGCTTTAGGTTACTGAGGTTAAGATTAGGAGCAGCAAAAATTAGATATAGTAATATTTTGTCAGTGAAAAGTCCTGTTTCACTATCCTTTTGGGAATTTCCCTTTTGGAATACTGATTACTGTAAATAATTATTACTACATGAAACCTAACTCGAACGTTAACTTCAGTAACTGGGCATTTCGGTGGGTAGCACTGCCACCTCACAGCAAGAAGGCCCTGGGTTCAATCCCATGGTGGAGCGGCCTGGGTCTTTTCTGTGTGGAGTCTGCATGTCCTGTCCATGTCCTTATTTTAATATAATATGTATACACTGCTCAAAAAAATAAATGGAACACTTAAACAACACAATATAACTCCAAGTAAATCAAACTTATGTGAAATCAAACTGTCCACTTAAGAAGCAACACTAATTGACAATCAATTTCACATGCTATTGTGCAAATGGAATAGACAACAGGTGGGAATTATTGGCAATTAACAAGACACACTCAATAAAGGAGTGGTTGTGCAGGTGGGGACCACAGACCACTTCTCAGTACCTGTGCTTTCTGGCTGATGTTTTGGTCACTTTTGAATGCTGGTGGTGCTTTCACACTCGTGGTAGCATGAGACGGACTCTACAACCCACACAAGTTGCTCAGGTAGTGCAGTTTATCCATGATGGCACATCAATCCGAGCTGTGGCAAGAAGGTTTGCTGTGTCTGTCAGCGTAGTGTCCAGAGGCTGGAGGCACTACCAGGAGACAGGCCAGTACACCAGAAACATGGAGGAGGACGTAGAAGGGCAACAACCCAGCAGCAGGACTGCTACCTCCGCCTTTGTGCAAGGACAAACAGGAAGAGCACTGCCAGAGCCCTGCAAAATGACCTCCAACAGGCCACAAATGTGCATGTGTCTGCACAAACGGTTAGAAATTAACTCCATGAGGATGGTATGAGGGCCCGACGTCCACAGATGGGGGTTGTGCTCACAGCCCAACACCGTGCAGGATGCTTGGCATTTGCCAGAGAAGACCAGGATTGGCAAATTCGCCACTGGTGCCCTGTGCTCTTCACAGATGAAAGCAGGTTCAGACTGAGCACATGTGACAGACGTGACAGAGTCTGGAGACGCCGTGGAGAGCGATCTGCTACCTGCAACATCCTTCAGCATGACCGCTTTGGCATTGGGTCAGTAATGGTGTGGGGTGGCATTTCTTTGGAGGGTCCTCACAGCCCTCCATGTTGCTCGCCAGAGGTTTAGCCTGACTTAGGTACGCAGAAGAAATGAGATCCTCAGAGCCCTTGAGACCATATGCTGGTGAGGTTGGCCCTGGGTTCCTCCTAATGCAAGATAATGCTAGACCTCATGTGGCTGGAGTGTGTCAGCAGTTCCTGCAAGATGAAGGCATTGAAACTATAGACTGGCCCACCCATTCCCCAGACCTGAATCCGATTGAGCACATCTGGGACATCATGTCTCGCTCCATCTACCAATGTCATGTTGCACCACAGACAACCTGGACAGAGTTGGCGGATGCTTTAGTCCAGGTCTGGGAGGAGATCCCTCAGGAGACCATCCGTCACCTCATCAGGAGCATGCCCAGGCATTGTAGGGAGGTCATACAGGCATGTGGAGGCCACACACAATACTGAGCCTCATTTTGACTTGTTTTAAGGACATCAAAGTTGAATCAGCCTGTAGTGTGTTTTTCCACATTAATTTTGTGTGTGACTCCAAATCCAGGCATCCATTGGTTAATAAATTTGATTTCCATTGATGATTTTTGTGTGATTTTGTTGTCAGCACATTCATTCAGATCTAGGATGTGTTATTTGAGTGTTCCCTTTATTTTTTTGAGCAGTGTATATGCACATTTATACATATACATACATACATATATACACACACACACACACACACACACACACACACACAATATTGCCAAATGTATTCAGTCACACATCCAAATAATTGAATTCAGGTGTTCCAATCACTTTGATGGCCGCAGATGTATATAATCAAGCACCTAAGCATGTAGACTGCTTCTACAAACATATGTGAAAGAATGGGTTGCTCTCAGGAGCTCAGTGAATTACAGCTTGGTACCGTGATAGAATGCCACCTGTGCACCAAGTCAATTCTCAGTGGCATCATAACAAAGTGGAAGCGATTGAACAGCAACTCAAATCAGTGGTCAGTGGATGCTGAGGCACATGGTGTGCAGAGCTTGCCAACTTTCTGCAGAGTCAATTGCTACAGACCTCCAAACTTCATGTGGTCTTCAGATTAAGGACAGTGCATAGAGAGCTTCATGGAATGCGTTTCCATGGCTGAGCAGCTGCATCCATGCCTTACATCACCAAGCACAATGCAAAGCATCAGATGCAGTGGTGTAATACACACCAACACTGGACTCTAGAGCAGTGAAGACATGTTCTCTGGAGTGACAAATCATGCTTCTCCTTTTGGTAATCTGATGGACGAGTCTGGGTTTGGCGGTTGCCAGGAGAAGGATGCCTGCCTGACTGCATTGTGCAAAGTTTGGTGGAAGGGGGATTATGGTGTGGGGTTGTTTTTTCAGGAGTTGGGCTTGGCCCCTTAGTTCCAGTGAAAGGAACTCCTAATGTGTCAGCATACCAAGAGATTTTGGACAGTTTTGTGGGAACAGTTTGGAGATAGCCCCCTTCCTGTTCCAAAATGACTGCGCACCAGTGCACAAAGCAAGGCCAATAAAGACATGGATGAGCAAGTTTGGTGTTCATGAACTTGACTGGCCTGCATCTCTATCAAGTTGAGTCCTGACCTCAACTTGATAGAACACCTCTGGGATGAATTAGACTGCGAGCCAGGCCTTCTCATCCAACATCAGTGTCTGAGTTCACAAATGTGCTTCTGGAGGAACGGTCAAAAATTCAATAAACACACTCCTAAATCTTGTGGAAAGCCTTCCCAGAAGAGTTGAAGCTCTTGTAGCTGCAAAGGGTGGACCAACATCATGTTAAACCCTAAGGATTAAGAATGGGGTGTCATTCAAGTTCATATGTGTGTGAAGGCAGACACGTGAATAGTTTTGGCAATATAGTGTACTATCAGTGTCTCCAGAAAACTGAAATGTTGATCCACTGAATAATTTCCTGGTTTTTGTTGAATATTAAAAGTATCACATTGTGTTTATGGCAGTGGATGTGACTCTGGATCCTGATACAGCAAATCCTTATCTCATCCTGTCTGAAGATGGAAAACAAGTGAAACATGGAGATGAACAACAGAATCTGCCTGATACAGAAAAAAGGTTTGATAGAGGTGCTTTTGTGCTGGCAAAGCAGGGTTTCTCCTCAGGGAGATTTTACTATGAGGTTCAGGTCAGGGGGAAGCCCAAGTGGAGATTAGGAGTGGTCAGAGAGTCCATTAATAGGAAGGGTTACATTACCCTAAGTCCTCAAAATGGATTCTGGACTGTGGAGCTGTGGTATGGGAATGAGTACAGAGCTCTTGCTGATCCCCCCATTCCCCTCAGCCTGAAACAGAAGTTGGAGAAGGTGGGAGTGTTTGTGGATTATGAGGAGGGTTTGGTCTCCTTTTATGATGTGGAGATTAGATCTCATATCTACTCTTACACTGGGCAGCCTTTCACTGAGGAACTCTATCCATTCTTCAGTCCATGTAGAAATGATGGAGGTAAAAACTCGGAACCACTGATCATCTTACCTGTTAATCATAGAGGAGAAATACCTGCTTAGATCTTCATCATCCCCATCATCATCTTACTTGTTAGAAAATACAGCACATACCTGTTTATATTGTCTCTTCTTCTTCACCTTTATTAACCTATAGCCTTTTCTTAGCTTATTCTTCACACTTAGCCTTTAGCTTGTGTAATATGTAGCCCATTACTAGCACTTCACTTCCTATTAGCTCTTAGTCTGTTGCTGTCATTAGCTTTTGTTAGCCCTTAGCCACGTGTTAGCCCTTAGCACTTTGTTAGCACTTGGCTCCCTGTTAGGCCTTGTGCTTTTGTTAGCATTTGGCCTCACTTTAGCCTTTTGCTAGCCCTTAAATTTCCCTAAGTAAGTGGCTTTTTGTTAGGCCTTGGCCTCAAGTTAGCAATAAACTGTTGTTAACCTTTAGCTTGTGTTAGTACTTAGAACACCATTAGCACCTAACTTCTTAGTTCTTAGTCTCTTGTTAGCACTTAGCACTAGCTCTTTATTAGATCAGCGTCTTGGAAGCCCTTAGGCTTTATTTAACACACCATTAGCTTTTGTTAGCCCTTAGTCACTTGGTAGCACTTAGCTGCTTGTGAGCCCTCAGCCTTTTGTGAAAACATAAGCTTATTTCAGCCCTTATGCTCTTTTTAGCCTCCCTGTAGCCTTTTTGTCTTATCTAACAATTCTTAATCCTGAAAATAAGTAATTAGAGGGTTTATGTAGGAATTTGTGTTTAATGAATACTAAACACAGTGCTGAAAAAAACAGTGTTTCTTACATTTACTTTGACTTTTATTTCATTACAGTCAGTATGAGCTCGAGATATTTCATATTGTTCTAGTCAGCTTCATTTCATTTTGTAATGAGGTAAAAAAGTAAATGATGATGTAACGTCAGTATCCAGGAAATGCTGCACCTTTGAGGAGCAAAGAAGGGCAGAGGATCTCCAGTTTATCAACAAATGTGTGAGAAAATTATTGAAAGCTTGTTTATTCCTCGGTTGTTCCTCAAAGAAAGATACACATATTTCAATATATAATATACTCAAAGAACAAATTCACATCTTTCTCCCTCTACAGTGCCTGTTTTTAAAATCACATCATCATTTAGAATTTGTTTATCTCATTACTAGCCCAAAAATGCTGGATGTTTATTAACAGATGAAACTAAAGCAATCATGAAATATCTCGAGTTCATATTGTCTTCAATGAAATAAAAGTCAAAGGAAATGTAAAATGTGCTATGGATTTAAATGCTCTTTAGTCCCTTTTATAAATAGGTTGTTTGTGTTTACTGACTATAATGATGAGTTTAGATTCATACTCACTTATCTCCATCATTAACAATAGAGCAATAGAGCTGTGTTTCTCCAATGTTGCTATGATATGCTACTGATATTAGCAACTATCTTTAAAATTAACACAGCATTATGTATGTTCTTTATGTTAATAAGAAAACAAAGAAACAAATATTGGAATATATTCCTGATTTTCTTCAAGCTCAGTAACCATTTATCCTGGTGAGGAGAATTTTTGAATATGAAAAGGGGAATAACAAAGTTGTAAAGCCTGTCTGATGAAAATAAATGTAAAAAAATGTATATAAGCAAAAATGTTTATGTTTATGTATTGCTGACATTATGTGCTGCTGTTTAATAAAAAAGTGTTTCGGAATTTTGGTCACTTCTATATCACTTCTATAAGATAAGATAATTCTTTATTAGTCCCACAGTGGGGAAATTCACCTTGTTGCATCAGCAAAGGAACAGAACAGCACTGACACTGACACTGATGAGCTGTTGAAGAAATACTTAAATAATGTCATATCGTGGAGGGTTTGGGACCAAGGTTCTGATATTCGATTCAGCCAAGACGGAGCACTGGGAGGCAAATCCAGTTAAATTCACAGCATTTAGCAGACGCTGTTATGCAGAGCAACTTGCAATTGATATAGTCTTATGGTCCAAGCAATTGTGGGTTAAGAGCCTTGTTCAAGGGCCCAACAGTGGCTGCTTGGCAGACGTGGGATTTGAATCCTGGACCTTCTAGTCCAGAGCCCAGTACCTTAAGCACTAGGCTACCACAGTTTCCAGTTGCTGGATGTAGCATTGTATCCAAAAAAAGCTTTTTGGGAACCCCCAAAGAGGAAGGACAAATAATAGAGATGTGGCAATAGATTACTATTAGGTACACCATCGTTCCATTCACCTGCTAAAAAAACAATGGTAGCATCAAATATAACAAGCAAGTGCAAGCACAAACAAAGCAGACACCCAAGCTGTAGGAATCAGGAGCAGGTTTATTTGTAGACAAGCTGAAATCGTAATCGGTACACAGTCCACAATCGAAAACCAGAGATCAGAGATAAGTCTGTGCAACAATCTGAAGGGCAAACCAAAATCGAGACCAATATCCAAAACCCAGAGATCAGAACACGTAATATCCAACATCACAATATGCCAGAAACGCTCGGTAACGCAGTACTAACCAACAAGACCTCGCAGTGAACCTACTGAATTGAGGCATTTTAAAGATGGCATTTTAAACTTGGGCGACATTGTTCTCTGGCAGTGTGGAAGGGGACTCACTGCTGGCGTGACCTAGCTCCCCCCCTCTGATTGGCGGCTCCCGCCGTCCGCAACCTTCTCCTCCTGGGGTGCCTTCTTGACCTCTGGTCGGTACCCATGTCCTCGGGTTCTGAGGAATGCCGTCTTCCATTTGTCCCCGTATTAGGTTATAGGCACTGCGCAGGTCCAGCTTTGTGAAGATAGTGGCCCTTCGCAGTTTTTCTAGAGCCGACAGCACTTGTCTTCTCGTATCGGCGGATTATATTTTTTTGCTGCTAATCATTATTTAGTAACTTTACAGGTATACCGGCTTGTGTTTGCAGTAATTAGCCATTAGCTAATTACCAGAGTTGCATCTTTTGCAGTAGTATGTGTTTTTATAACTTTTTTTACAGACTTTTCCCACCTTCTTTTTTTCTGAGACTTAGTTTTTTGTGACGTTTTGTATTAACTTTCCATCAACGCTTTAATCGAGCATTGCATTGAACCATGTCTTCACTCGGCACCCCACAGCACCACTCGAAGCTAAGTACCTTTAATTCATTAATTGTACTAACATGGCTTCTGCGCTTGTTCCCTGTGCCGAGTGTGGCATGTTTAGATATTCTTCCTCCGTCATTAGTTTAAATTTTATTTGTGATAGGTGTAGCCTTGAAGCCAGTCTGACGTAGAAGATTGTAGTTTTAGAGGCGCGCATCCAGACATTAGAGAAGGCTAGCTCAGCTCTTAGCTTAGCAGATCTGGATGCCAAAGGTGAAGTTAGAGCCCCCACCACGGCAGAGCCCTCGCAGCAGGGCAAGTGGGTGACGGTTCGGCGACGTAGTCGTGAGGCTAGCCCACGAGAGCGCCACTCTTTACCTGTTCACGTGTCCAACAGGTTTACCCTCCTCAGTGATGCACCCACTGAGCAGCCTGTTGAAAGAGCTCTGGTCATAGGCGGCTCTATTTTACGACACGTGAAACTAGCTACCCCTTTAGGGACACCAGCAGCTAGTTACCTGTATCCCTGGAGCCAGAGTGCCGGACATTGTAACGAGTCTTAGTGAACTCGAGAGCCGCAGATTCTCTAGGATAGTTATTCACATAGGGCCTAATGATATATGCCTTCGTCAGTCAGAGGTTACTAAGGCTAATTTTGTAGAGGAGGTTAGAGTGGGGAAGGCGATGTCCGATGCAGTAGTGTGCTCTGGCCCCATCCCAATGTGGCGAGGTGACCAAGCCTACAGCAGGTTATGGTCGCTGAACTGCTGGCTGTCCAAGTGGTGCTCTGAAAACAACGTGGGCTATATAGACAACAGGACAGCCTTTGAGCTAACAAAGCCTAAGCCCGGCCTTTTAGGATGGGACGAAGTCCATCCCACTCCGGAGGGTGCTGCTCTCATCTCCTGCACCATTGCCCATAGTCTTATCCTAATGGCCGCGGCGGGACGCATAGTCACAATTTTTGACAGAGTTTGAAAGAGTTAGGTGTTACAACTAAATCCCATTACAAGGCTAATTCTTTTGAAATACTGATTCTTAATGTGACTGATCCATCGTTATGGAAGTCAAAACCACACTCTTTTCAGCTTATCACTATTTACCGCCCTCCTGGTCCCTATTCAGAATTTCTTCAGGAATTTGCTAACTTTCTTTCCTGCTTACTACTGTTAACAGATAAGGCTTTAATTGTAGGTGATTTCAATATTCACTTTGACAATGAGCAGGATCCACTTAAAATTGCTTTCGAGTCCATCTTAGAATCCATGGGTATCACTCAGAATGTGATGGGACCAACCCACCGCTGTAATCATACATTAGATCTAATATTAACATTTGGTATCAATATAGATAACCTTGATGTTTTCCCGCAAAGTGATTCGATTTCAGATCACCATCTTTTAGTATTTGAGCTATCTCTAATAAATAAAATCCTTCTGCCTCATTATCACACCAAGCGCACTATCACATCTGCTACTCCAGCTGCGTTTATTAAAAACCTACCAGGGAGTTTTTCCTTTCCACTGTCGCCCTAGGCTTGCTCAATTTGGGATTGGACGTAATTATTAGGAGATAATCTAAACTTGTAAAGTTGCTTTGAGACAATGCTCCATTGTAAAAAGCGCTATATAAATAGATCTGACTTGACTTGACTACTTGTACTTTAACATGAGAGCCCTGTCTTTAAGACCTCGGTAGTCTATGCAGGGTCGGAGACCGCCATCTTTCTTCTCAACAAAAAAGAAGCTGGCCGCTGCAGGTAACGAGAAAGGACATTACCTTCCTCAGACCTTTTTCCACATATGCCTCCAAGGCTTCCGTCTCTGCCCTGGACAAGGGATAGATCCTGCTGCGAGTAGGGGCAGTGCCAGGTAACAGGTCAATGGCACAATCTCCGGGATGATGGGGAGGCAGCTCCCCAGCTTTCTTCTTGGAAAAGACCTCAGCCATGTCCGCATAGCACTGAGGTACTTCTTGTGCCTCCTTGGGGTTGGGGCTTTAAATCTGAGTGACGCGGATTGGTAGAGTCAGACAGGAGGTGAAGCAATGATCCTCCCACCGTGTTATTTCCCCTCGTTGGCAGGCGATACTGGGTTGGTGTCTCACCAGCCAGAGGTACCCCAGGATAACGTCATGTCTATGAGCAGGAATCACATATAATGAAATTTCTTCCTCATGCAGTAGTCCCGTACGTAGAGTGATCTTCGAAAATTTCCTCATCACCACCTTCTCCCCTAGAGAGCACCCATCTACTGCCCTCAGGTGGAGAGGTACCTCCATCTCCTGCACTGGGACCTGGTCAGTTTCTCCTACCTTTTGGTTAATAAAATTCTACGCTTCGCCGGAGTCCATGAGGGCTGAGAGTAACACAGAGCCTGAATCCCATGATATCTGCACCTTCATATATCACTCACCTCCACGGACCCCATAATTAAGGTATATGAGGACATGCACTCTGAGACGGGATGAACAGAACTTCATGCAGAAAGCTATGAGTAAAACTAAGAAGAAGCTGACAGCAGTGACACTCACCAAAGCAACCACAGTGATCTCTAACCTGTCTACTGGGAAGAGATGAGCAGCACTAAAGTTCAGACTGGGTTCAGAAGCCAGCTTTACAAATTTAGGTTTCCCCTGATGTATTTCTTTTAGTGAAAACAAGAGGCTCCGTATTTTGATAAATCCTCTCTGATCATACCTCAATGCTCCGCCCTGCTGGGCAGTCCATCCAATCAGAACCCATCACCTGGATCTGGTACCTGTTCCATCCAGTGTACTTGTGTCTGTAGCAGCATCCTGATACAGAGCCTCTGAGGGAGGAGTGATCCTATTAAATTAATTTACTAAATGTACTTTAAACAAAATATAATAAAAAGAAATTTTTTTGCACAAGGGACATTCTGTACCTCTCTGACGAGGCTGGAGAGAAAGCAGCGAGTGTCTGATCTCTCCACTCCACATGTCTGTACTGCCTCTCTCATTCTCTTCTTTCCAACACTCACTCTGATAGAGAAAGAAAAGAGAATCAGGAAAAAAACAAGGACGGAAGGCAAGAGGACATGGAAACAGAGATAGAAATCCTTAACAGGATGTGTAGACTTACCGCGTTGGCTAGAGGTTTGTAAATATGACAGCCATCTAGATACTGATCGCTCTGGCACACCCCCTTGTGGAGATGAAGGTAATGGCAACCTGATCCACTAAGAGAACAAGACATGCATTGAATACACCTTTACAGGCTCTGCCTCGGTTACTTAAACTAAATCCAGTTAAGAGTGTCCATGGTGTGACATAGCAAGAAACTGCAGAAGAATGCAGACTCAAAAGAGGAATACACACTGCTCTGGATAGCATTTTTGACATTTTGATAAGGTTGTGATGAATTATAGGTTTAGTGGGGTGATATAGAGAAAAATATATCAGGATCTTGTGCCAGTGGCATATTATTAACACAAAGTGTCTGATACTGATCATCAGTAAATACAGAAGAAAGCAAAACTACCTTCCCATACAGAAGAAAGGTGAAGACTTCTTACAGGTGGAGAGAGACCCAAATAAAGCACCTTCATCTACAAAACAATCATATATACAACAGGTCTAATGTCCCCCTATTTAGTATAGTGCCCTTCACAAATAATGAACTATTTTGAGACAATACTATCAGTTTAATGATATACAGACTGCACTGTAACTTCTTGCTTGCATTCCCATTTACATATTTGGCAGCACAGTTTAACCTAGGTAAGCATTTGAGGATTAAGGGTCTTGCTCAAAGGCCTAACAGTAATAGTTTGGTGAAACCAGGATTGAAATTAAACGCTTCTGTCCAGCCCTCAATTATAGCTCTGAGTTAAATTATATATGTCTTCCCCTGTCCCCAAATCAAGCTCTGGGCTTGGCTAAGTTTGACCGGGAATCATCCAGTGTCCTGGAGGGAAGAGAATGTGATCATGTCAAGCCGGACCAGAGGAGGTTCTGCCAACACAGCAGTCATCACGGAACCATGCAGAACCTGAGCCTCCCAGTGTGAGGAGAATCAGCATTGTGAGAAAGAGGAAGGCATATCATGCAGTGCATCATAGGAAAATGTCTAAAAGCTATGGTTTTATTAAGAATTAGCATAGCTTTATGTGTATGTTTACCTGATTCTTCAGTGGTGCCCCCAACTCAGTGTGTGGAGTTGAGGTGTGTGTGTGTGTAGAGATTTGATCACATTAGGATCATCTGCCCAGACCCATCACCATAAACCATCTGATAACAAGAGTATCCATCCTTACCCTCTGCACAGCACAAACACTTAAACCTAAACATAAATATTAGCTTGGCTTGTCATTTCATAACCAATGCTTGCTTCTGTCTCAATATACCTTAATAACAAGTCCAGACCTGTCAAGTAAAGATTTCACACTTGAGAAGTTTTGAGGCTGATTCTTTTCTATTTTACTCTCTCTTCCACTCACTGAAATGCTATCAAACCTGAAAAAGCTTTCAACTGCAGCTATTTCCACAAGTCTTTGTCAGCTTGAATGTTGACCAACGATTACAACCCTGTTAAGAATCACCAGCAAATTCTGTGACGTCTTTTGAAGGGTGAACTTTAGTCACTTTGTCACACCTATCTTCTGACCCATTTTACATAGCATTATCTATGTCTATACTCATCCATCCAGCAACTGATGACCTGAAAGAATATTAACTGGAAGGTAGCATTTCTTTTCATTCCAAATCAGAAACAATGAGTCACAGTTGATCAACACCACTGACACCAAGGAGTGACACATCCCTGAGAGGACAGGGAACAGCCTCTCAATGTGCTGAAGAGTTCCTTACTGAAACCCAAAAATGCACCAACTCATGGATTGCTGTCTGTCCATCAAAAAAGAACAAAGATTAGACATTGTCATTTCTCCCTTTCTCGTGTATGTCATTGATACACACAGTCACAGTTACACACAGCTACCTGCACCATCTGTTCATGTCTGAATCTCTCCAAGCTGAGTTTCTCCCTGCAGATGACCATGATCCCAGCGACTGGACGCCCCTCCGAGTCTGTCTGACAGTGAGCAGAACAGGCCAGCACACAGTGAAAATGACACAGTGACAGTTTGTGATGTAAGAAATGTATTTATTATGAAAGTGAAAGTAAAATTGTACCAACAACATAATGAAGTCAAATAATGTAGAAATCATAACAATAATATTTTATCTATATATTACATATTCATTTAAGTGTAACGCTTAAAAAAGCTAATAATAATACAGGAATAAACATCCATTTTTTTAAACCCATTTCTAGTGGTGACATTTCTCTAGAGCAGCAGTACCCTGCTATCTTCCCTCAATGCATGATAAGATAAGATAAGATAAGGTTCTTTTATTGTCATTGCAACGAGTACAACTAAATTGTGCAGCAATCCTTACAGTGCAATTAACAGGACATCAATACAACTTTAAGAATAAATAAGATTTAGAAGTAATCATAAAGGAAACATAAACGTAAAGTCCAAGTCCATAAAGTCCATTGCCCCCCCCCCCACCAGGATTCGGCTCAGTCCCCTGCGCCTCTTTGACGGTCCGTTCCACCTCCCAGGTGAGCCTGGTGGTCCGACGAGATGATGGGGTCTGACTGTTCCCCGGAGGGGAGAAACGGTGGGAGAGGGCGTCCGACTTCATGTTCCTAGAACCAGGGCGATAAGTTATCTTGAAGTCAAAAGGATCAAAAAATAACACCCACCTGGCCTGACGAGAGGTGAGCTATTTGGCAGTCTGGATATATTCCAGATTTTTGTGGTTGGTCCAGACCACAAACGGCTGCTCGGACCCCTCTAACCAATGTTTCCATTTTTCCAAAGCCAGTTTCACGGCCAGGAGCTCCCGGTTGCTGACGTCGTAGTTCGCCTCGGCTGGGGACAATCATCGGGAAAAGAAGTTGCAGGGGTGAAGCTTGTTCTCTGGGCCCCCACGCTGAGATAATACGGCCCCCGATACCATGGTCAGAAGCATCCACCTCCACCACGAACTGCTTGGATGGATCCGGTTGAGCCAGGACAGGAGTGGAGGTGAAGAAGCCCTTGAGCTTGTCGAAGGCCGCCTGAGCCTCCGGATTCCAAAGGAAAGGCCTCTTGGTGGAGGTAAGCTGTGTGAGGGGGGATGCTACTTTGCTGTAGTCGTGGATGAACATCCTGTAAAAATTGGCGAACCCCAGGAAATGCTGCAGTTCCTTGCGTCCCTGGGGCACGGGCCACTCTGCCACTGCCGTGATCTTAGCAGGGTCCGCCTTGATACACCCCCTCTGAACGATGAATCCCAGGAATGGGACGGACTCCATGTGGAACACGCACTTCTCAGCCTTGATGAAGAGACGGTTCTCCATCAGGTGTGTGAGAACCAGGCATAAGTGCCTCACGTGCTCTTGCTCGGAACGAGAGAAAATCAAAATGTCATTGAGATAGACAAACAAAACGGTTAAGGAAGTCTCTCAAAACATTAATAATGAAGGCCTGAAAAACTGCTGGAGCATTAGTCAAACCAAACGGCATAACTTGGTACTCGAAATGGCCTAGTGGTGTATTAAAGCCAGTCTTCCACTCATCCCCACTCTTAATGCGTATTAAATGATATGCGTTACACAGGTCTAAGGTGGAAAAGATGGTGGCTCCCTGCAGGAGGTCAAACGCGGACATTAAGAGGGGGAGAGGATACTGCGTTGAGGCCCCGAAAGTCAATGTATGGTCGCAGAGTGCTGTCTTCTTCTGTACAAAAACAGTCCCACTCCGAGAGGAGAGGAGGAGGGTCAGATGAGACCTGCAGCGAGGTACTCCATTATATACTGTTTCATGGCCTCCCTTTCAGTACGAGACAGGTTGTATAGCCAGCTGGTGGGGAAGAAGCTCCCAGGGAGCAGTTCAATGGAACAGTCGTAGGGACGGTGCAGGGGCAGGCTGGTGGCATTGACCCTTCTCAGGTCGTGGTAAACATGATGCACTCGAGAAAGGTCAATGTGAGCCTGGGAACGAGAAGTGTGTGCTTTCCCCTGGGACAATGGAATGGCAGATAGTAGGCAACTCTGGTGACAATGCTTGCTCCACCCAAGGACACTGCCCCTGCTCAAGTCGATGGTTGGATTGTGGAGCTTTATCCAGGGGAACCCAAGGACAAGAGGGGTATTCAGGATAGGGACCACAGCAAAGGAAATGCTTTCGTGATGATTCCCTGACAGGACCAGGGGAAGGGGGCAGGTACGGTGAGTTATTTCGGCAAGGAGCTTGCCATCCAGTGCGTAAGCCTGCCTTGGGGTCTAAAGGGCTTCCATCCGCACTCCCAGTTGCGTGGCAAGGGCACTGTCCAGGAGGTTGTCCTCTGCTTTGGAGTCGATGAGGGCCTCCAGAGCCCGGTGGTGCCAGCCAGGTTCAGCGTGGCAGGGAGCCATAGTGCAGACAGTGATGATGCTGGGGACTAAGAATTGTGCTCGACAGAGCCCCCAGGTTCTCCGATGAGCAGCCTCTTTTGGATGCACCGGGCAAGACGCGAGGACGTGATCGGATTCCCCACAGTAGTAGCACAAGCCCAGCTCTCTGCGCCGGGTTCACT
Source organism: Ancistrus triradiatus (assembly GCA_025084515.1). NCBI lineage: Eukaryota > Metazoa > Chordata > Actinopteri > Siluriformes > Loricariidae > Ancistrus > Ancistrus triradiatus. The sequence continues at coordinate 93,045 of JAJAGP010002384.1, read as the reverse complement.
CACGGGGGGTGAGCTTGGTCCGCCCCAGTTGCATGGGTTCTGGATCGTCCGTGGCGGTGGAAAACGAGTCGGGAGGACTGGGGGCGACCAGCACAGAGGACCTGGTCCGCGGAGATGGGGGTGGCCTGGACCGAATGCTGGGCCCTCTTCCTTTGGCATTTGTGGAAGCGCCGGTTCAGGCAAACAGCCAATGCCACGAGAGCCTTCAGACTAGGGGGATCATCACGGGCTGCTAACTCATCTTTCAGCCGTTCGGACAACCTGGCATGGAATGCCTTGAGCAAGGCGGGATCATTTCACCGAGCGTCCACAGCCAACGACCAGAATTCGACGGCATAGTAAGTTGTAACAGTTTTCTCTCTACCCTGTACCTACCACTGTGTAAGAAGGGAGCTACTGTTAACAGAAAATTTAAGGAGTGGGCTCCCTCCGGAAGTGATTAGTATGGCCCCGCCGTTCTCCAACTCAAAAGGTTCATAACTATACTGTTCTTTCGTCACAGGAGAAATCAAACCGTACACCAATGAAGCTCTTATTCCCAGCTTTATGCAAACCCCCCCCCTGACCCCACACATTAACCCACCACAAACACCCATACCAGCACACACATATCCACACTTTCATATACAAAACAAGCCAGTCCATCCGCCCAGTTCAAAAAGAGTTCAAAAGGAGTTCCAGAGTCCCTCGGGTAAAAACCGGAAAAATATCGCTCTTACCGAATTCGACGGGAGTTGATGAAACTTCATATGGTGGGAAGCTGAACGCATGCAACAAGCCCAGAGTTCGTTAACTTGGTAAATATAATCACTTCTTGTTGATTTCGATCCCAGAAACAAATGAAGACAAACGTGACGCATTATAGATGAAGAGCCAAGGAAGAACGGCGTTGAGCTGTAATCACCCCCATATTCTGGCATGCAGTCATCACACGCGCTGTACGCCTTTAATCCAAAAAGCTAAGCTTTCTTCAAGGTCAGCATGACCAGCTTGCTTCTCAAAAAACACATGATCGCCACCAAGGTTGAAGGCGGAGTACACATACACAAGGAGAAAGAAAAAAAACCTTTCTGCAACAAACAAACATGTGTAAAAAACATACATCTAACCATACAACACTAAATAAATGTAGCGGAACTTCACAACTTTTTTACTTACATGGTCAAAGGTACACTGAAGCACACCACAAAGGTTTAACCAAGATGCGTGGGCTAACGCTTCCCACCACCAGAATTGTGTTCCAAACTTTTTGCCTCCTTAAGTAGCCTCACTCATCTCCTTATTTAGCCCATTCTAAAAACTCAGGTTGCCCCCTACTGACTCAGGTTAACCTACCTCTGTGTCGACCCTATTAGGTTGGCACAAAGTGACCGACCATGGACCCTGCCAAAGGCTGATGAGTTGGCTCGAAGTCGCCTCCCCATGGCCGTAATCAGAAGACCACGTCACACTGCAGCAGGAACAGCTGGCAACGGTCGAGCTCACCATCATAAGGCTCCGGGAGGGTGAAGGGTGGTTCCGCGCTTCTGGGGGGAGCCAGTGGTTCCAGTGTGAAGGGAGTGGAGGATGAGGACCCCGAGGGGGTGGTCAGAGGGGGTGAGGAATCCCATCAGCCGCTTGCAGTGGGGGTGGTCTGACTCAAGGCTGAGGGAACAGAGCCCTGGGGGGAAAAAGAAAGAGCATGGCTTAGCTTACTGGTTAACACAGCAAGTTGAGATGAGAGTAAGTGGTTAGACTCAGCGAGAGATCGGAGCAATTGGTCGTGCTGGGCCAGCCAGGCCTCTTGCCACTGAACTAGCATACGAATGCTTGATGGGTTGTCCTGCTTGTGACCTGTGGGTTCCATATTGGCCAGATCGTTCTGTTACGGGGGAATGGTAATTCCCCAGGTGAAATATGGCGAAAGCAAATATGCAGACACAAGCAGACGACAGCGTAGGTGAAGGAAATAATATATTACTAAATAATGCAGGGAAAACACGAGGTGCAAACTGAACAGAAAAAGAACAACGAAATAACGAGTCCAGGAAGCTGGCACAGGAACATGGAGATATGGTAAGCGCACGGCGGTGTGAGGCTAGCTCCCTCTGCTGATGGTATCCAGGAGTGCAAGGTCAGGACTGTGATGTGAGATCTTGGAGAGGCTGAGGAGGGATAAGAACAAAAATATTAATGGCGAACAAAAACCTGGTACGTGGACCGAAAACAGAGCGTGGAGAAAATAACAACTTAAGCCAAAAATATGAAGCAGTGCTAATGAGGCTAAGTGAACAAGACAGAGCAATAAAGTCGGAGCTAGGCTAAAGGCTAGCGTGGCTAAGCTAGGAGCTACGGGGCTAGGCTAACAAGCAAGGCAGAGTAAATAGCATAAACTTGGCTGGTCAAAATCACAAGACTTGGTTTCAATAGCATGAACTAGGCATAAAGCGTAACGCTAGGGTTACCAGGCTTCATCAACAAACAATCTGGCGATCCTTGGCTGCCTGGCATGGCTTTAAATAGGAGTGAGGAGATTAACATGAATGCAGGTCAGGTGTGCGGCGAGGGTCGGAGACAGGGAGTGGCAGCGGCAGCCAATGGATCTGCAATGGATCTGCAGCACAACACGAGCGCATGCCGCGCGGAACGAAAACCAAAACAGAGCATGTGGAGTAAACGGAATATAAACAAACCGTGAAACGAGCGATCTGAAAACGGAACATGGAGAAAACGAGGTGTGGCGGAGTGGACCCTGACATCAAAAGCTTTATCATTATTGTCGTTTGCAGTTCTGTCGTTCACTTTGACAAAAGCACCTTCCAAACACAGGTACAATTTTTAAGCACATATTTAAAATCAAAACAGTAAATCACAGGGATAACATATTAACTTATTCTCCAACTAAATCTTGATCTGTAACAAAGGAGAAATTATCATGGACACGAATTTCGAAGGGCAAGCACACTTACACAAAACTCACTATTAGTAGATGGTAAAATGATCTAGTTGAATTATGTTGAATAAATTTAAAACTAACTAACGATTAGTCTTAGGATAAAACATAAATGAGAATGACTAATTAATGCTGTTTTGTATTGTTCCTTAAAGAAAGATTTGAAGGAATTTCCATATAGATCTTGTAAATGTCTTGTATTGACGCTCTAACGCTAGCCAACACTAAGTTAATATGTTTGCTAGCTAGCTTATTCACAAACCTGATCTGTTTCTGGCTTTGCTTATCTGTACACCTTCACAAACATACCTGAAAGGTATGAGCGGGCAGGACGAACGGTAGAGAAGGTAAGGATGGTGAGAGGCTCGATAGGAATCGAGAGGAACGGGATTAGTGAGCTCGTGACGTGGTAGGGACCGCGAGACAGAGCAATGTGAGTGTGCAGAAAGACGGTTTAAATAGGTGAGCTGGAAGGTGCTGGAAACGAGGAACAGGTGTGAGTGATGGATGGAGGAGGAGAGAGAAAGTGGTAAAAGGTGGCCGGAATGTGGTGGCAAATGCTAGAAAGCGGTGGAAGGTGGGCATGGTGAGCCGGTGAGCAGGTGCGGCATGACAAGGACAGTGAAGTGAAGCTTAGAAAGGAAAGGTTTAACGTGGGAGTCTAGGATGAGCAGATGAATTGTGTAGTTCCAATTCAAAACATAATATTTATTATAATAGTTCCCCAAAATATGGAACCAAGCACAAAAGGAGAATAAACAATTAAAATAATACAAATAATAATAATAATAGTAATAATAATAGTAATAATAATAATAATAATTAATAAATTGAAGATAATCACAGCGAACTGAAACATGGGGAGAGCAAGGGAAAGCTAGCGCTGGCCTGGAGAAGCTGAAGAAGCTAAAGCCGGCTTGGGAAAGCTATGGAGAGCTATAGCCGACTAGGGAAAACTACAGCATAAACTACGCTAACGCCGGCAGAGAGGAGCGATGGAACGCTATCGGAAGGCTACCAAGGCTGTAGCAGGCCAGGGAAGCTAAAGGAGACTAGCCGTAGAGGACCGAGGGGAGCGGAATGCTACCAAGTCTAGCGGGAGGCTATCAAGGCTATAGCAGGCCGGGGAAGCTAAATGAAACAATGCCACAACCGGAAAAAATAAAAGATGCAGGCGAAGCCGCAAAAAACAAACTAGGCAGGCACAGCCGCACAAAGGCAAGAGCGGAACCGCAACAAAAGGTGTCCGATGAGCCAGGCCATAAAGAAAACAATCCAGCAGGTGGAAGCGCTACAACAAAAGGTAATCCAACCGAGAGCAACCGGTAAATATTTTTCCGGTTGAGTGTGAACGCAGATGTGTTTAGCTGCTGCTACTCTCCGGTGTTTGTTTGTTTGTTTATCTTATTATATTATCTTTACCGTAAGTTACTGCCTGTTCAATTCCACCTTCTCGGATGGATCCTATTTTATTCAATAAATACAATAATAACTAGAGCACTTTGGACTTTACTTCATTGATTGAAGCCTTAGCTGCCGCTCTCCATGCTGTAGCCTACTTACCCGGCCAGCCTTTTGATGAATATTGTAAGCTATGATGTTTCTACACTCGTTGGCTTTTTTGGTGTGGACTACTAGATTGTACTTTGTATCCTGGAGTGTTACTTTCGGGATTGACATAAATTGCATAATGATCCAATACTCATAATCGGACCTGGCGCGCTTTAACTCAGTAGCCTGGTTCCCTCTGCGTATCTACGCGCGCTGTGTTGACTTGGGGATAGCCCGACGCCCACGTTACATTCATCGGGGATGTCATCTGTGCGTCTCCAGTCTCACAGCGGGAAGTGATTGTATTCCATCGGTTCCACTCTGCCTAGTGCTGATAAGGTTCTGATTATTGGGGATTTTAACATTCATGTTTGTTGTCCTTCTAAGCCTTTAGTGGGAGAATTTCTACAGCTCATTGATTCATTCAATTTAATTCAGTCTGTACTAGGTTCCACACATGAGCTTGGTCATACTTTAGATCTAGTTTTGTCATCTGGCTTTTCTGTGGGTTCACCCTCTCATCATGATTCATCTGAGTCACCGATTATTACTGCCTTACTCAGTTTGATCCTGTGTCTATGACCAACTTAACTGATTTAATTTTGCACATGAAACCAACCACTTGTTCTTTGGATGTACTTCCAACAAAATTTCTTAGAGACGTGCTGCAGTCAGTTGGTCCTAGTATTTTATATATAAAAAACTACAGCCTTTCTACTGGCACTATTTCATCTTGCTTTAAGCATGCAGTTGTTGAACCTTTCTTGAAAAGGACAGGAACTAGACAGATATTTAGATCATAACTGATCTAAATAATTTAAGGCCAATTTCAAAGCTACCTTTCCTGTCCAAAGTCCTGGAGAAAGTAGTCCACATTCAACTCTTGAATTTTTTAAGTGCAAACAGTATTATGGACAAGTTCCAGTCGGGTTTTAAAGCACATCATAGAACTAAAGCGGCTCTTCTCAAAGTGTCAAATGATTTACTGCTATCTGTTGCAAAAGTGTGTCATTTAGATCTTAGTGCAGCATTTGACACTGTCGATCACGCTATATTACTGGACCGTTTAAAGTACTGTGCTGGTATTAAGGGTTCTGCTTTGAAGTGTTTTGCCTCCTACTTGGAAAACAGATCCTTCTGTGTCAAGATGGGAAATAATGTTTCCACAACTGCAATCATTAACCATTACTGGGACATTGGAGACGTTGGTGCCTTGGGGGTCCCAGGGATGGACACGATGGTGATCGTCCTCAGCCCACGAAAGAACACTCTGGCTGACCTCGAGGCAGAGCTGGCCTCTGGGAAGGCCTCACAGGAACGGACGTCCTCTGGGAAGGCCTCTGACATCCTCGGTGCCAGCGTGGGCACTAATGTCCTAGGTGCTAATGCCCGTGGCACTTGGGTCTGCGCAACTTGCTCCGGTAATTTACTATTAGTCACTTGAGATTCATGTATGGGGCTAAGTTGCGCGACTGGGTACAGGTATGGAATCAAGCGGCATAGTGGGTCTCAGAACTGAGCTACCACATTCAGATCCAGAGCTAGCATGCTCAGCTATGGAACCAGAAAGCACAGCGTGCTCAGATACGGAACTACGTGAAGCTAACAATTCTGACACGGAACGAACTCAGATACAGCATCAACTTGCTTGGATACGAAACCAGAAGGCGTGACACGCTCAGATAGAGAACGATTCAGACACAGAATCAACAACTCAGGTACGGAACGCAGTTGTGCATCCGATTCAGGTACGAAGCTAAGTAGAACCAAGGGCTCAGAACTAGAGCTAACCAGCATGGCGCGCCTGGAAATGGAGCAAGGTGGGACTAGAGGCTCAGAGAAGGGACCGACGGATGTCAATACCGAGCTGCGGGGAGTTAAAGGCTGGGTTACCGAGCCGACAAGCGTGAGGAGCCTCCAAACTGAGCTAGTTTGTTCCGACGCGAAACCATGAATTGCAGCTTGCTCAGGTACGGAATTATGCGGCGCTAATGGCAGAGATAGCGAGCTAAAGGATGCGGCGTGCTTGAGGATGACGCTAACATGCATGATTATTGGGCTTCTGGACACTAAAGGCTCGGATACTGAGTCACGGGGCGCAAATGGCTCAGGTACTGAGCTAACGTACGTGGCGTGCTCAGAAATGGGGCTAAGTGACACTAACTCCTCAGAAACGGAATTAGCGTGCTCAAGTACCGGTTCATCTACAGAGCTACAAAGCAAGCTTAGCGACGAAGCTGTGGTGCTCAGATACGAAGTTAACATGCTTAGATACTAAGCTATGGGGCGCAAAAGGCTCATCTGCGAAGCTAAGCGGCGCGGTGAGCTCGGAAATGGGGTTAGGAAGCACGCCTTGCACAGAATCGGAGTCTACAAACTCAGACACAGAGCTAACATGCTCAGGAACAGAGCTAGTGCGCTTAATAGGGCTAATATGCTCAGGTACTGAGCTAATGAGCTCAAAAGCGGAACTCTTTGATGGAACAAACCGGTGCGGTATGCACAGATACGTGGCTAGTGTACTCTACCGCTACCGGCTCGGATACTGTGCTATGGGGCACCAACGGCTCAACAACGAAGCTAACAGGTCTAGATACGAAGCTAACCTTAGGGCCCCTGGCAAGCTTAGAGTACAGGATGTCTTCAGGGTCGAAGAGAGCTCAGGATGCCCTCAGAGGGAGAAGTGGCACCCTGGACGTCCTCAGCGAAGAAGGTAGTGCTCTGGACATCCTCAGCAAAGAAAGTGGCACGCTGGACGTCCTCAGCAATGGACGTACTCGGGAAGATCTCCGGAGGGAGCGGTGTCCTTTATTGCCCGCGGCTGCATCCACTATTGTTTATTTTTTGTTTGATGCTGCTCACCTTTTCCTTCTTCCTTCTTGACGGGTTGGCTACTCCCAGCCGGCGTTAGCTACATTAGCATTTCCCTGCCGGTCTTGGCTACTTCCAGCCAGTGTTAGCTACATTAGCTTCTCCCCGCTGGTCTTGGCTACTTCCAGTCGGCTTAGCTTCCTTAGCTTCTCCCTGCATTCCTTAGCTTTGGGTTGGCTGTGTTTTTCCCCTTAGTTCTTGTTGTTTCCTCTGTGGTCAGTCTGTCATTAACAATATGTTTAGCCTATTTTCGTATGCAGTATTAACTGAGACATTAGTTTGTTTTACATATTTGTGTAGGTGTTCTGATGCATCACTTGAGTTTCTTTCATAACACTAAGACAGTCAAAAAGTACAGATTAGATCATACAGGGATAATGTTTGTGATTGATCTCATTAGGGATTCACTCACATCTCCTACCCAGCACAACAATGCCATAAAGTCTGAAATAAATTCTATGTATGAACCGACCCCACCAGTTAAGTAGATTAGACACGGCAGCAATATAAATTAACTGAACAGTGAGGAGCCACATTTCCTCCGGTTCATAGGCTGTCCAATAGATTAAGGAGACTCCAAAAATGATCAGAATGGTGAATAAACTATCATTAAAAACATGTGTGATTAGTGTAAAATACAATCACACAATCACATACAGTCACAATTAGTGACAACCAATCACAGTCTTCAAAAGAATGTGTTATACCTAGCAACCAGGTCACCCCGCCTCCTCACTGAGATAAACGTTCTTGTGGTCTCCTTGCTCAGAGTTACTCTCAGATCACTTCTGAATCACTCTTAAGTTTAAACTGTTAGCTAGGAGTTTTTAAGCTAAGCTAGTAGAAGCTTCTTAGAAGCTTTATGAATAGTGAACTAGACCTTTAGCAATAAGAAGCTTTATGGCCTTTAAAAATAATTTTTTAGCATTTTTAAGCTTATGCATCTCTTCTAAGATCTACTAAATTATTGTTTGATCAGACATGGCTCACATAAACAGGTTTGTCTGTGGCACTGATGCATTTCCTGTATGTAAATGAGTTGCTGAGTCTACAAGAATAGGATTGGTGTTCGATCTCATTTGTACCTTTGATTCTCCAATAGAAATTCAAACTGACCAAAATCAATGGCTACAGGCTTCACCAAATAAACTGATCCTGGTTCAGCACATTAGCTTCTGGTTTTCAGACAGCAAAAGTGACCCAGGAAGCTGAGAAACACCAGACTTGGTCCAACAGCTCCAGCCTCACCTCCTCAGTGTGGATGTTTTTTATAGATCATTAATTTACTCTGATCAGGAGAATCAGCTCTCATGGACTAAATGGACTGACTTGGAATTCTTGTTCTTACTGATTAAATCAGTCTTTAAACTCAGCTTCAGCTTCTCCTGCACATCTTCCCATGCTTTCATAACCAAGAAAAGAATGGTGTGATAATGTGTGTATGAACACAAACAGGGGCTTTGGCTAAATGTTGGGAGTAATAGTGTACAAGTGACTGAGTCTTTATTTGGGTTTGCTTCATTTCAGTAAATCTCACCTTAGCTTTCATGAGAACATCTAACATTCAAATTCTCCTAAAGCCTTAAAAAGCTCCATCTGGAAACTTCTTGGCTAAACTAGACGTCCTTAAAGAGGTTTTATTTTATCACTTTTGATGTGACTGACAAATTGTAAAATATATTTTGAGAATCACTATTAGCCCATAGTTTAAATATTATGTCAATATGAATGTATACTTGTTATTTATTTAAACTGAACTTTGATGACCTAATATTATTTTTCAGAGTATTTAAAGAAAAAGAAACATGCAGGTGAGAATTACGTTTTCTATTTTATATTTTAGTACATGCAGTTTAATCAAGCATTTCACACCTTTCTGACCTGGATGGAGGGGCAGTGGGAAGCAGAGGTGTGGCTAAGGGCTTTTGTACAGATGTGGGCGGGGCTACATGACGATAATGATATAGTTTTTTGTCTGGGCAGAAGACAACACCGCGGAAAACCCGACACCTAGAGATGAATTAAGGTGGAATGTTACAAACAGAGCAAAATCCACAGCACATGCTGCATTACATCATTATTCTCATATTGTTTAAATGCCTTTTATTGTACAAAAGTTAGCTGCATGTGCACAAAGCATGGTTTTATGTTTGGCTCTCATTTACTAAAATACACTCCAACTACAAAAAAAGCCAGCTTTGTAAATTTGCTTTGCTTTTCCCCCTGATGTATTTCTTTTAGTGAAAACAGGAGGCTCTATGTTTTGATAAATCCTCTCGGATCAAACCTCAATGCTCCGCCCTGCTGGGCAGTCCATCCAATCAGAACCCATCACCTGGATCTGGTACCTGTTCCACCCAGTGCACTTGGTCTGTAGCAGCATCCTGATACAGAGCCTCTGAGGGAGGAGTGATCCTATGAAATTAATTCAATAAATGAGTTTTAAATTAAATATAATTTAAAAAACATTTTTGCAGAAAGGACCTTCTGTACCTCTCTGATGAGGCTGGAGAGAAAGCAGCGACTGTCTGAGTGAAAGATCTCTCCACTCCACATGTCCGTACTCGCTCTCTCATTCTCTTCTTTCCAACAGTCACTCTGATAGAGAAAGAAAAGAGAATCAGGAAAAACCAGGACAGAAAGCAAGAGGATATGGAAACAGAGATAGAAATCCTTAGCAGGGTGTGAAGACTTAGAAGCATTGGCTAGAGGTTTGTAAATATGACAGCCCTCTAGATACTGATCGCTCTGGCACACCCCCTTGTGGAGATGAAGGTAATGGCAACCTGATCCACTAAGAGAACAAGACATGCACTGAATACAGTTACTTAAACTGAATCCAGCTAAGAGTTTCCAAGCCCTCCTGATACCATGTTTGACATGTTAATAATGTTGTGATGAATTATAGGTTTATTGGGGTGATATAGAGAAAAACTAAATCAGGATCTTGTGCCAGTGTGATATTATTAACAGATAAATTGTCTGATACTGATCATCGGTAAATAGAGACGAGAGCAAAACTACCTTCCCATGCAGAAGAAAGGTGAAGGCTTCTTACAGGTGGAGAGAGACCCAAAAAAAGCACCTTCATCTACAAAACAGGCAGAAACAAAACAAGTATAATGTCCACCTATTTAGTACAGTGCCCTCCACAAATAATAAACTATTTTGAGACAAAACAACCAAAATTGCTACTGATTAATGATATACAGACTGCACTGTAACTTCTTGCTTGCATTCCCAGTTACACATTTGGCAGCAAACTTCAATTACGCTAAGCATTTAAAAATTAAGAGTCTTTCTCAAGGGCCTAACAGTAATAGTTTGGGGAAACCAGGACTGAAATTAAACACTTCTGTCCAGCCCTCAATTATAGCTCTGAGATAGTTTATATAAGTCTTACCCTCTCCCCAAATCAAGCTCTGGGCTTGGCTAAGATTGACCGAGTACCATCCGGTGTCCTGGAGGGCAGAGAGTGTGATGACATCAACCTGGACCAGAGCAGGTTCTGCAAACACAGCAGTCATGATGGAACCCTGCAGAACCCGAGCCTCCCAGTGTGAGGAGACACCATGAGAATCAGCATCCTGAGAGAGGAAGGCATATCAAGGAGTGCATCATAAGAAATCTGTGAGTTTAAACCTTTGACTTTATTAAGTATTAGCATTACCGTATGTGTATGTTTACCTGATTTTCCAATGGTGCTCCCAGCTCAGTGTGTGTGGAGTTGAGGTGTGTGTGTAGAGCTTTGATCACATTAAGAGAGTAGAGCCTCATCTGCCCAGATTCATCTGCATAAACCATCTGACCACCAGAGCATCCATCCTTACCCTCTGCACAGCACAAACACTTTAACTTTCAGACAGGGATCCAGCGGAGGCTCCAGTCATTATCAGCTTGGATGCTGACCAACATTTACAGCCCACTTAAGATACACCAGCAAATTCTGTGACGTCTTTTGATGGGTGAACTTTTGTCACTTTGTCACACCCTTTTCTCACCCATTTTACACAGGGTCCAGCCAACAACTGATGATCTGAAAGAATGTTTACTGGAAGGTAGCATTGCTTTTCATTCCAAATCAGCAACAATAAATCACAGTCAATCAGAACCACTGACACCAAGGAGTGAAACTAACCCTGAGAGGATGGGGAACAGCCTCTCCATGTGCTGAAGAGTTCCTTACTGAACCCTAAAGCATGCACCAACTCATGGATTGCTGTCTGTCCATCAACAGAGAGGAAAAAATAAACACTCTCATTTCTCCCTCTCTCATGTATGTCATTGATACACACAGTCACGGTTACACACAGCTACCTGCACCATGTGTTCATGACTGATTCTCTCCAAGCTGAGTTGCTCCCTGCAGATGACCATGACCCCAGCGACTGGACGCCCCTCCGAGTCTGTCTGACAGTGAGCAGAATAGGCCAGCACACTTGGCTGAGGGAAAACGACACAGTGACAGTTTGTGATGTAAGAAATGTATTTATTATGAAAGTAAAAGTAAAATTGTACAAACAACATGATGAAGTAAAAGAATGTAGAAATCATAACAATAATATTTTATCTATATATTACATATTCATTTTAAGTGTAATGCTTAAAAAAGCTAATAATAATAAGGAATTAAACATGCATTTTGTAACCCATTTCTAGTGGTGACGTTTCTCTAGAGCAGCAGTACCCTGCTATGTTCCCTGCATACATGATAATGTGTGCACAAAAAAATAAAGAATGGGATTGTTCTGTGAGATTCCTTTTTGTGTTCAGACACACAGTGTGAGAAAAAGAAGCTGTGAAGGTTAAACCAGACTGCCTGGAGGCAGAACACATCCTGAGTGATGCAGCTAATTTTACTTTACCCCTGAACCTTGAACACCTAATTTCAGCTCAGAAAGGAGACTCTTCCTTGGCTTGGTGTTTCCAGTATGTGGTCGGTAAATGGCTAAATGTAAATATTAGTTATTGTGGTCATTATTATTGCATCATTATTCATTTTTGTTTAAAATTCACTTTGAAAGATTGCTGTGATAAATTCTTTGATACATGTAAGAAAACTGGTTTATTTTTTGGTTTAGTTTTTAGTCTTGTGTTTAGTCTTTGGAAGTTCAGCCATGTTGCTTGTTTTTGCTTCAGCTCATGTTGGACTAGGTTCTATTCTGCACACTTGTGATTCTGGTTCCAAACTCTTCCCATTCTGAACCTGATTACTCTCCATGGATTTCAGATGCTGCTTGGATAGAGCATTTTGTGTGTTCTTTGGGTTGTGTGTGGTGGCAGGTGTTGTTGGCTGTTGGTTCCTGTCCATTTTACCAAAACTATTCCAGCTGGCACAGACTTTGTTAGCTGGATAATGTCAGTTGGCTCACTCAGTGAAATGGGAGAAATTAAATTTAAATTTCTTTATTTTCTTAACGCGGTCATTTTTTAACATTTAAACGTACTTTGGTTACACAGTCAAACTAAACCATTTATACCATAATTAATAAAACACCTACTTTAGCAGCAAGATTCAATTTGAGTGACAAATAAACCAACCGTATTACATTTTATTACTCTGTTCACTTTGACAAAAGCATCGATCAAACCAAAGGTACAATTTAAGCACATATTTTAAATTAAAACAGAACATCACAAGAATAATATATTAACTAACTCATTCTCCAACTAAATCTGGATCTGTAGCACAGGAGAGATTATCATGGCCAAGAATTTCAAAAGGCAAGCACACTTATACAAAACTCATTATAAATAGATGGTAAAATGATCTAGTTGAATTATGTCAACAAACATTTAAAACGTGATAATATAATGCAAATTCAAAACTACAGTTCTACTGATTGGTCTTAGGCTAAAACATAAATGAGAATGATTTATTAATGCTGTTCTGTATTGTTAATGAATCTTTTAACTCTACTGAGCTATAAAGGATTAAATTAATATTGGTTACTTATGCTTTCAATCAAAATATCTATAAGATCAGACTCATGTGTCTATAATGATGTGATTTCAAACAGGTAATTAAAATCATGATTTGGTACAAAAGCAGCATCCATGAAAGGCTGAATCTTTGAGGAGTAAAGATGGTCAGAGGATCTCCAGTTTATTAACAAATGTGTAAGAAAATGATTGAAATGCTTAAAAACAATGTTCCTCAAAGAAAGATTGGAAGGGATTTCCATATAGATCTTGTAATGTGTCTTGTACAGACGCTCTGAGTGCTGCTCATGATTAACACCTACTGTCTACATCTCCACACACACACACACACACACACACACACACACACACACACACACACAAAAATGGGGCGTTGTTGTGCACTTTACCTAAAAGAAAGTGAAACTCAGTCTTTTAAAAAAAGTCTTTTAAAAGCTGCTACACTTTTTCCACCTAAAGCTTCTCCACTACCAGCAGCTTTTCCTGACACTGCTGTATAAATGACTCAGTACTCATACTGGAGTAAGTACTGCCTCTGAACAGCTGCTCATTTGGGGTGAGTAATTATCTCTGTATTAATGCAATATGTTTGATATTCTATAAGCTAACACTAGGTTAATATGTTTGCTAGCTAGCTAATTAGAGTAACTTATTCACAAACCTGATCTGTTTCTGGCTTTGCTTATCTGTACACCTTCACAAACGTACCTGAAAGTTGCTGTATGTCTTTCTAAGTTTGAACTGTGTCGGTGCAGGAACAGACATGTTTTGTGTGAGAAGTTGGACTGGTTCCAGTTTCTGGAGATCTCAATAGGAACAGAGATGTTCTAAAGATTACAGTGCTGAGTGAGTACTTTCATTTCAGTTATACTCAAATGTCTACACCATAATCTGTGCATTAAATGATCATAACAAATGTAATATATGACAAGTAGCTTGTGAAACATTCTGTTGTAGAAATGATTAACTGTCTTTCAGGGATGAAGTTTCTCTGTGTGACTCTACTGATTCTCTTCAGCTTTATGGAATCAAAATCAGGTATTAATCTACTTCCTGTACCTGTACTGTGTCTGGATAAGAGCATCTGATAAATGGCTAAATGTAGATCTACTGCCTGTCTGTCTGTAACTATTTTCAATATTTCTTAAAGTAAAGTAAAAAATAAGGACATTATTTCACTATGTATCACATAGTTTTAGATGCTAAATATTTGTTTATGCTGTTTCTGATGTACCATATAATTATAATATCTTTTCTGCATACATTTAATGTTTATTAAACTATTTTTGTGATATTTCTAAGGCATGTGCAGTTATACACAGGAACTTCTTTAATTAAATTCTTGAATTTCATTAAAATATTTCCTGACTTCTAAGTGGTGGTATGTTATAGAAGATTACATAAACATTATACTAGGCTTGTTTCTGAGTAAACACAGCTGTGTTTTCAGAACTCGTTTGCCCTTTAAAAACAAAGAAAAGCTGTAGGACCAGTCTAAAGGACAGTGAGGTACAGCTTAGAAAAGAAAGGAAAGCTATAAAAGGAGCAGAAACAAAAGCTACACTGCTGAGCAAATGGCTCAGTTACTGACTGTTATAACATGTAGTTGTTTATTATTATTTATTAATTACTTTTTAATAATAACCAACCCTGTACAGTCCATCACAGGGCACTTTCGCTCACACTGGGACACTTTAGAGGTGGCAGCTGATGTTTTTCTCATTAATCGACAACCTGTGGCAAAAATAACAGAATAATCACAGTTAGATGATTAGATGATCCACCCACCTTTTTTCTTTACTTACAAATAAACAAATCACACACATGACACCAATTATTTTTTTTATTTAAAGCTGAACAGTTTGGCTTTAGGAAGCATAACTTAAAAATAAATACATGAAAATATTATAGTTATATACTATTGCCAGATAATGAAATAAAATAAGGAATCCTTTAGGAAGCATAACTAATAAGCATAACATGTCTGTTATGTTCCGCGGCGAGATTGGGTTTTTGTGTCCGTGGGCGATTGGGACTACATCGCCCACAATCCCCTCCAGAAACAATATGGCCACGGACTCAGTTGGGACTGTTTATTTTATTTATTTTTTTTACTGATTGCTTGCTAGCACGGGAGCAATAGTCCAGCTTCCCTGAGCTGTCGTGGTGCTGTTGCTTCCCCTCCGCCGGATTACTGTTTCGCCTGCCAGGACTTTGCGGTCCGTGCCCTCGTACGGTTGTCCTACATCCGCTATTGTTTATTTTCTGTTTGCTGCTTCTCTCCTTTGGTGTGTCATGTTCTTGCCGAGTTGGCTACTTCAAGCTGGCGTTTGCTACGTTAGCATTTCCCCACAGGTCTTGGCTACTTCCAGCCAGCGTTAGCTACGTTAGCTTTTTCTGTCGGTCTTGGCTGCTTCGAGAAAGCCTAGCTCCCTTAGCTTCTCCCTGATGGTCTTGGCTACTTCCAACCGGCTTAGCTTCCTTAACTTCTCCCTGCCGGTCTTGGCTGCTTCCAGCTGGCTTAGCTTCCTTAGCTTCTCCCTGATGGTCTTGGATGCTTCCAGCCGGCTTAGCTTCCTTAGCTTCTCCCTGCCGGTCTCCGGAGACCTCAGCGCTGCGCCTGCGCAGTGCGCCCTCAACTCTAGCTGAGTAGCGATCTTTGACCTAATTATTCGCGCCTCAGGCGTTTGTTTTGTTAAATCTATTACACTTGGAACTTATCCTTGTTAGCCAACTTCGATGTCCATTACTTTAGTTTGAGCCTGTTTCAAGACGGCCCTTCTGTCTGCCCTTACGGCTATAGTTAGTCTCCCCCCTTGTTCCTCTCGTGGCCAAGTGGTGTAGTGGTAACTCACTCGCCTTCCATACCCGTTACTCTCTGTTCGAATCCTGGCCATGGTCACCCTCCACGAGTGTACGTTTCAACTCGCTGGCTTTACCACAGTACTCGTATCTGTATACATCAGTATACACATTTGTTAATATTGATATTAATATATATATATAAATATATATATACACATATAACATAGAACCCTAACAGCTTCCTTAGCTTCTCCCTGCCGTTCTGAACTGTTTCCAGGCAGATTGGCTTCCTTAGCTTTTCCTTGATGGTCTTGGCTGCTTCCAGCCTGCATAGCTTTTTTAGCTTCTTCCTGCCGTTCTGTGCTGCTTCCAGGCGGATTGGCTTCCTTAGCTTCTCCTTGATGGTCTTGGCTGCTTCCAGCCGGCTTAGCTTCTTCCTGCCGGTCGTGGCCAGTTCCAGTGGCTTAGCTTCCTTAGCTTCTCCCTGCCGGTCGTGGCTGCTTCCAGCCGGCTTGGCTTCCATAGCTTCTCCCTGCATCCCTTAGCTTTGGGTTGGCTGTGTTTTTCCCTTAGTTCTTATTGTTCTGTATTACCCTTATCTCTAGTATTATTATTATTATTATTATTATTATTACCATGTTTATTATTATTGCTGATGTTGTTATAGTTAATGTTAACTTTATTACTATTATTATTATCATCATTATTATTGTTGTTGTCTTTTGGTGTTTTTTGTTTCTGTGGTTTGGGGGACTTTAAAATAAACTGTTGTTGTTTTTGAACTGGAACCCTGCATCCGCCTGCTTCTCCCTTGACTCCACGTAACAAAGTCTAAAACAGGTCTTTTTACTGCAGTTAAAACTGAGCACTTACAGACTTTAACAAACTGCTGGATTTGGGTAACTGAAAGAAAACATGTCTCCAACAAAAGAGGTGTCAGTTGAAGCAACGGATTGGATTCTAAAACTAAATTCTAAACAGTGTTAGGATAGAACATTCAAAGCAATATGCTTTGAAAATAAAAATCACACAACAAAGCAAATGAAAAACAATCATCTGACTGAAATTGGATTTAAATACAGTGGGGCAAAAAAAGTATTTAGTCAGCCACTGATTGTGCACGTTCTCCTATTTAGAAAGATGAGAGAGGTCTGTAATTTTCGTCATAGGTACACTTCAACTATGAGAGACAAAATGAGAAAAATATTTCCAGGAAATCACATTGTAGGGTTTTTTAAAGAATTTAATTGTAAATCATGGTGGAAAATAAGTATTTGGTCACCCACAAACAAGCAAGATTTCTGGCTCTCACAGACCTGTAACCTCTTTTTGAGGCTCTTCTGTCCTCCACTCGTTACCTGTATTAATGGCACCGGTTTGACCTCGTTATCTGTATAAAAGACACCTGTCCACAGCCTCAAACAGTCAGACTCCAAACTCAACCATGGCCAAGACCAAAGAGCTGTTGAAGGAAACCAGAAAGAAAATTGTAGACCTGCAGCAGGCTGGGAAGAGTGAATCTACAATAGGCAAGCATGTTGTGTGAATAAATCAACTGTGGGAAAAATTGTAAGAAAATGGAAGACATACAAGACCACTGATAATCTCCCTCGATCTGGGGCTCCACGCAAGATCTCATCCCGTGGGGTCAAAATGATCATGAGAACGGTGAGCAAAAATCCCAGAACTATACGGAGGGACCTAATGAATGACCTGCAGAGAGCTGGGACCAAAGTAACAAAGGCTACCATCAGTAACACACTACATCAAGATGGACTCAGATTCTGCAGTGCCAGGCGTGTCCCCTACTGTGAAGCATGGGGGTGGAAACATCATGCTTTGGGGCTGTTTTTCTGCAAGGGGACAGGACGACTGATCCGTGGTAAGGGAAGAATGAACGGGGCCATGTATCGTGAGATTTTAAGCCAAAACCTCCTTCCATCAGTGAGAGCATTGAAGATGGAACATGGCTGGGGCTTCCAGCATGACAATGATCCAAAACATACCGCTCGAGCAACGAAGGAGTGGCTCCGTAAAAGCATTTCAAGGTCCTATAGTGGCCTAGCCAGTCTCCAGACCTCAGCCCCATAGACAGTTTGTGGAGGGAGTTGAAAGTCGTGTTGCCCCAAAACATCACTGCTCTAGAGAAGATCTGCATGGAGGAATGGGCCAAAATACCAGCTACAGTGTGTGCCAACCTGCTGAAGACTTACAGGAAACGTTTGACCTCTGTCATTGCCAACAAAGGTTATGTTACAAAGTATTGAGTTGAACTTTTGGTATTGACCAAATACTTGTTTTCCACCATGATTTACAACATGATTTCCTGAATTTTTTTTCTTCTCATTTTGTCTCTCATAGTTGAAGTGTACCTATGATGAAAATTACAGACCTCTGTCATTTTTCAAAGTTTTAGCACTTGCACAATCAGTGTCTGACTAAATACTTTTTTGCCTCAATGTATAGAAAAGAACAAACAGCACTAACACCTAACAGAAGAAAACAAGGTTACAGTGAGCTAAAAAGAAGCAATCATTGGGTGTGGATAATTGGATAAAAGTGATATTCAGCCATGAATCACCAATCTGCATCAGTCAAGGAGACGATGCTGGAACTTTAGTCTGGTGCTGTTCTAAAGAAACATATAAAATGAGTGCTGGAAGAATATCCCTCCAAAATATTTCCCACTCATTAATGACCTGGGGTTACATGTCAGATAAAGGACCTGGGGAAACGGGAATCATGACCTCAGCAGTCAGTGCTCAGGTGTAGATTGAAATACTGGAAATGTTTTTCCTTCCACTGACAGAAAATAGGCTTGGTGATAAAACCATTTTTCAGGAAGATAATAATTTTTTCAGAGCAAAGTGTGTTAAAGATTTTCTTCAGGAAAGGCAGATCAACTCAGCCACATGGCCATCACACAGTTCAGATCTAAATCCCATTGTACATTGATGGTGGAACTGTAAAACACTGGATCATGAAGAGGCTCCAGCCTGCAAAGCTGATCTATCAACCACTACTGGAGAAATTAGAAGCAGTCTGATGTAGAATATTGTTTGTTTGTGGGGATTCTGTAATTTTTTCCAAAGAATTGTATGTGTAGTACTGCACAATCACAAAGCAAAAAGCAGGTTTTTGAAATGTTTGTAAATGTATTAAAAGTTTTAAAATGAAATATTTAATATACATCAGTAGACTCTTTTCATCTTGTTCCTTTCAAGTAATTTCTTTTTCATACTTGCCTAAATTTATTATGAAGCAATCCTATATCATAACCCTATATTGATATATTTATTTAATTAATGTCATTAATTCATAATGTACAGTGTGTGTTAATTAGTGTTTACCCACAATGCAGAGCGTTTTAAGGTGGTTGGTCCAGATGCTCCTCTTGTTGCTGTAGCTGGTGAAGACTTGGTTCTGCCCTGCTTTATCCGACCAAACACCAGTGCTGTGGACCTGACAGTCGAGTGGTTCAGACTAGATTTAGAGGATTCAGTTCATCTATATAAGGATCAAAAAGAGAGAAATGAAAAGCAGAATCAGATCTACAGAGGAAGAACATCACTGTTTAAAGAGGAGCTACAGAAAGGAAACACTTCACTCAAACTCTCAGCTCTCAGAGTCTCTGATGAAGGAAAATACAAGTGTTTTGTTGATGCTGGATCCTGGTTTGATGACATCACTGTGCATGTTACTGTTGAGGGTAAGTTCTGCTGAGATGTTCAAAGTTTGTTATGCAATTCTTATTTTGATCATACTGAATAAATACATTTTGCATTTTGTAATGTAATATACTTGTATCTTTAGTGTTTATCAATTCTATACTCAGTTGGGTATTTCTTAACAAATTCACACACAAAACATTCTATAAAACATTTAAGAAAATAAGCAGACAATTCTAGATTCTATCATGAAGTTTAAATCATTGCAGGTTTTATTTTAATATAATACTTTGATTGTAGCTTCAGGAACCCAACCAGTGATCATTATGGATAATTATGATAGCTCAGGAGGGATAAATCTGGTGTGTGAATCCAGAGGTTGGAACCCTGAACCTAGGGTTTTTTGGATGGACAAAGAAGGAGACGTTCTACCTGCTGAAGATCCTCAGATACACAGAGACACCGAGGGATTCAGTGTGAAACACAGCATCAAGGTTCATGATCATGATGATTCCAACAGGTTCTACTGCAGAATTCAACAAGCACATCACATGATGGAGACAGAGATTATTATCTCTAGTAAGTGTCCATGATAAAATATCACCAGTTTATTTTAATTATATTCCTTATATTCAATATTCCAGTGTTCTGTGACTGTATGCTACTGTGGTTACTTACTTATTTATTCACATTGTTAAATTACTATCATTTGTAACTTCATATTTTTGTACTTGGTTTCACTTGTAGGTAAAGTTTACAGTATCTGGAGGGTTACTGTCGGCACTTCAGTTTCACTGTCCCTCATTGTTGTTGGATTGATTGTGCTGATTATATTGCTTTTTTATCACAAGAAAGGTAATAGTTTAATTTATTCCTCTACCACTACAGGGTTTCAGTCATCTTCATAATTATTATTAGATTATAATCAGTGCCATTGCCCTCTGCTGTTAGTAGTCCAAAGAACAAAAAATTTGGCTTTGTCTGAATCGATTTCAAAATCTTTTATCATCACCATTTCTTAACAGTCAGTGTCTCCCAAAGTCAGCAAAAATCACCTCCATATCCAAATGAAGTTTGCAGAGGAGCACATTCTCATATTAAATTATAATTTCATATGTTTCATAGAGTAGTGATATATAATTCGTATCCCGGATTTGATTGAAACTTTATATGTGGGAATGTAATAATGATATATGTAAGTGATTATAATATTAGAATAAAATGATAAGTTTAATGGGGAAAACTGTACAATTTAAAGGAGACTCTAGTTACCCTGTTAGGCCGCCTCTAGCCTGGATACAAGAAGAGATATGTTTGTGTATGGAGGCATACAGGTTGTGTATGGTGTCCTGTGGCACATTTACCCACAGATGCTGCAGCTGGGCCTGTAGGTCCTGCACACTTGTAGGTTACCGAAGCTGGCATCCCAGCTGGTCCCATAAATGCCCGAGTGGTAATAAATCTGGTGACCAGGCAGGCCAAGGAAGTTTTGCAGTCTGGCAGAGACATTCCTTTTACACCCTTGCTGTGGGTGAGCATTATCCTGCTGAAAAATGCCAGTTGGAAGCCACACATGTGGATGCTAGCT